>JAODAL010064798.1:0-18529 GCA_025379985.1 Phyllomedusa bahiana
GCTTTTTAAATTGGTTTTAAAAAAAAATTTTTTTTCATACTTCATTTGTTGGTTTTCGCCCGCGCCCCCCCCCCCCCCTCCCCTCTAAACTTTACAGCGGCAGATGCTCCTTTAAAATTCTCTATCTACCTACATAAAATCTTCCAATCTCTGATCTAACTAAGTTGTAAGGATCACAGCTAACAGTAGAGTTTTCTCTGTGAAGAAATAGAATAATTTCGCTGAGCTGTTTGGACACAGGCAGAGCGCACGTACTCCTGCTATGAGACGCTGAGAGACACTGATCATGAACAGGAAGGGCTGTTCTATGTAAAACGAGGTCATGTGATTTTTCCAGCCAATCGCAACCATACACATCCCAGTCATGACGTCGCATACACATCTCACCCTGATCTATTCTGTAAGCTGATTTGCTGGCCGCCAAAATGATAGGAAGCAGCGAAAATGGCGCGATCTTAATAGATGATGCAAAGATTTTAACCTAAATTATCGCATGATCTAAAAATTTCGATCAACATAAAAACTGTGCCGATTTCAACTTTTTCGATAATAATCACTCAACACTAATCACCATCAATCTCGTATCGTCGAGGTAGAAATTTGAGGGACCACTTGGTCCACAGCCATTTTGTACCCCCCAAAAAAGAGATGTGGCTGTCCAGACCTAATGGTTCCTACAAATGTGGCAATTGTTCTTTCTGTGATTACATAGAAAAGACTACTGAATTTACCGATGATAGCGGTACCAAAACATTCTACATCAATCAGTTTATTAACTGTAAGTCATCTTTTGTGGTCTATCTGGTGACATGTAGTTGTGGATTGAGATACGTGGGCAAAACCACGAGAGAACTACGTCGGAGAATTGGGGAGCATTTAGGAGATGTCCGGCACCAAAGAGATACATCTATTGCTAAACATGTACATTCCACCTATAATGGTAACCCCGAGTGTCTGAAATGGAGGGGCATAGATCGTATTATTCCCACTTCGAGACGTGGTAATCTAGGTTTGCTACTACTACAAAAAGAATGCTACTGGACGTTTACGTTGAACACTATGGCCCCCTGTGGCCTCAATGACCAGTTGGATTTCAGCAGCTATTTTTAAGATCACTTTCAAGTATACTATGTAGAAAAATACACTCTGGGACCCTCTCGATATATTGTTTATATCTAAGCATTACATTGAGTCAAACGTGCCTTTTACATATGTCTACTGCCTTAAATAATATACCCCCTTTTTTACATCTAGTATGCTTTAAATTGACATTTCCCTGCTATATGTCTATTGGTGCATATCTACTAACCATTTATGCCGACTGATTCATCACAATACCATATGCCTTTGGATGGGCTTGTCTAAAGGTGATCGCCTTTTCCTGCCATTAAATGTCGCCCCATATGCTTCAAACAGTGCTATACCAGTCATTGGTGTAATCGCTGTTCCCCAGCGCGTCCCTCATTCAAAGCGGCGATGCGCGGAATCTGCGCATGCGCCATTACCAGTTACTAGCCGTGGCCGAACTATACTACGCCACGAGAGCGCCGCTGTTGCGCGCGCATAAATCTCGTGCACGCACCGGTCCTCGGCGTCTCTACTACTTACAGCCGATGCTGCGCCGCCCTGGCAGGACGGGAGATGGACTTCATTAAGATATGCAGTAAGTCTATGGATAGTGTTTCTTTATTCACAAGCTAACAGAATCTTCTAGAGTCACTTATTATGAGTCTTTCTTCTTTCTTTTTCCTAACAGCCTGGTGACTAACCTTTTATATGGATTACTGAGATCTATTGGCATGGGTGGTATGTAGGAAATTAAATGTACACCTAGACTTTGGTATCCGGCTATGAGCATTCGTTGAAGGTATTATGGGTACTCTGATCTAATTGTCATTTTTGTGATTGACTGACATCCTATATATTCCTGTCTCTTGATTCTATCTATTTATATATACTGTATATTCTTCCAACTGTCCCCTGAGGAAACCAATTATGCAATTAATGGATGGTTGAAACATGTTGGGACGAGATGTTTGTTAGAGACGAGATTTCTGAACAGGATTAAAATTTCAGGGCTCCCTAGTTTAGGGTGAGGTTCCGGACAGGAGCGCCCTTATCAGGACGACTACCCTGTATTTGTCTGGTGTTAGGATAGGGTTTAATACATTTAAAACATTTTTTGAACATTTTTCTGCTCTCCCACATACTTAGGAGGAATAAAGCATTTGAGTATTTTTAATATTTGAGAGATTAAAAGTTATGTTTTAAGGCCTTTCTTTCCTCTTGTTTTTGTTGTTTGCATTCTTTGGCTGAGAGGATATATAAGATAATATATAAGATATATTTGATTCATAAAACAATCTAAACTCAATAAATCACCAGGACCCGATGGCTTTACTAATGAATATTACACGATTTTTTCTCATACATTAAATTCATACCTTTTAAATATTTTTGAATACATTACAGCTAGTGGTAACCCTCCTGCAGAAATGTTAGGAGCCACAATCACCACTATCCCCAAACCTGGGAAAGCCTCGGACATGGTGACCAATTATAGGCCTATCTCCCTACTAAACTGTGACATCAAGTTATTCTCCAAAATTATCGCCAAAAGATTACAATCAATTATACCTTCACTAGTTTATAGGGACCAAGTGGGCTTTATCCAGGGAAGGCAGGCCAGGGATGGAATAAGGAGGGTTATTGATATATTACATTTTGTTAACAAAGAACTCATCCCGATGTCATTTCTCTCGCTTGATGGAGAAAAAGCCTTCGACAGAATCAATTGGGTGTATATGAGAGAGGTTTGGTTGAAATTTGGATTTAACAGTAATTTCTTACAGGCCATCATGTCTTTATACACTTCTCCTTCGGCGAGAGTACTCACTTCGGGCTTTCTCTCTAATTCCTTTTCCATTTCCAACGGAACTCGCCAGGGATGCCCCCTATCATCCCTAATTTATGACCTATGTGTTGAACCTCTGGCACATATGATCAGAGCGTCTCCTTCAATCTCTGGGATCCCGATTTATGGTACAGAACACAAAGTCAGCTTATACACGGATGACATTTTAATTTTCTGCACAAATCCTTTGGCCTCTATACCAGCATTGTTAGAGCTTCTTGAACGATACGCACAAGTATCATACTATAAACTAAATGCAAACAAGTCAACTCTGTTGACAGTAAACTGCCAGAAAGAAGTCTCAGCCCAATTGAAAAATCTTAACTTCTTATGGTCTGATACATACATTATGTATTTAGGAGTTAAGTTTAGAGATGGGCGAATTTCTCAAAAATTCGATTCGGTGACTTCGCCAAATTTCCCGACAAAAATAACTTCGTTCCAAATTACTTCGGGACGTATCACGCTAAAAAACAGCTATTTCCAGGCTGCACAGAGCCTGCAGGGTGCTGAAGAACGTTGTGCCATGCTTAAATATGCAGAGGGAGCTTGGTTTGGTCTTCATAAAATGTTGTGTTTAGTATGACACGCAGATAACTGCCGCCGCTCTTAGAATCGCATCACTATAAAATTCCCTGGGCACTTAAGAGGGCAAAACTGACCAAAAAACTGAAGGGGGAATGTAGCCTGATAAAGTCATGGCAGCGACAGCTGGAAAAAAACAAGCTGAGGGCTCAGGTGGCAACATCAGTGACACAGTGTGGAGGTGATGGCGGCAGCCACAGCAGCATGAGGTCAGAGAGTGGCACAATGACATTCTGGAGGTGGCAAAAACAGGAGTAGGCCAAAGAGTGGCACAATGACACAGTTGAGTTGACGGCATCAACAGCAGCAGCAGCAGCATGAGGTCAGACAGTGGCACAATGACATTCTAGTAGTGGCAAAAAAAGGAGTAGCCACAGAGTGGCACAATGACACAAGTGTGTAGGTCATGGCAGCAGCCCAGCAGCAGCATGAGGTCAGACATGGCACAATGACAGAGTGTGTAGGTCACGGGCAGGCAGTCTCACCAGCAGCAGCTCATGAGGTCAACGTGGAAAAATGACATTTTTTATTTATCCCCCCCCCCCCTAGAGGTGGCTAAGAAAGGAGTAGCTTCCACTCTAGATATGCACAATGACATTTCCTAGAGACAGTAGAGTCTCCTTTGAGAGACTCTATCAGATCTCATCGCTTGTCAGCAGCATGAGGTCAGACAGTGCACAATGACAGAGTGTAGTAGTCACGGCAGCAGCAACAGCAGCAGCATGAGGTCAGACAGTGGCACAAAGACTCTCACAGTTGTGTAGTTCACGCTGCAGCAGCATGAGGTCAGACATGGCACAATACATTCTGAGGTGGCAAAACAGATAGAAGGGCCACAGAGTGGCACATCTAAGACACAGTGTGGAGGTCACAACAGCAGCAGCAGAAGCACCAGACTCTGTGAGCACAATCACAGTTCTGGAGGTGCAAAACAGTATATGCCACAGAGTGCACAAGGACACAGTGTAGGCACGGCAGCAGCAGCATGAGGTCAGGCAGTGCACAATGACAATTCAGGAGGTGGCAAAAACAGGAGTAGTGCCCACAGAGTGCACAATGACACAGTGTGGAGGTTACGGCTCAGCAGCACATAAAAGGTCAGGCAGTGTCACAATGACATTCTGGAGGCTGGCTAAAACAGGAGTAAGCCTCAGAAGTGGCTCCAATGACACAGTGAGGATTTACGGCAGCCAGCAGCAGCATGAGGTCAGACAGAGTGGCACAATGATATTCATGAGTTGGATCTAACTCTACAGTAGTAGGCCACAGAGTGGCACAAAGACACTCTATGTGTAGGTCTCACGACCGCAGCCAGCATGAGGTTATCTCAGGCAGTAGGCACCTATGACATTCTGGAGGTGGCAAAAACAGGAGTAAGGCCTCAGAGTGGCACAAAGAACAGAGAGTGAGCACGGTAGCAGCAGCTATGAGGTCAGGCAGTGCACAATACATTCTGAGGTGCTAAAACAGGAGTAAGCCACAGAGGGCAACTCATGTACAACACTAGTGATTGGATCGGTAACTACTAGTCAGCAAGCACAATGAGTCAGGCAGTGCACACCAATGACACGTCTGTAGGTGAAACCCAAGCAGCAACAAACAGCAGCACAAGCATGAGGTCATGATAGTGCACAATGACACAGGTTGGATGTCACTGGCACCAGCAACAGTAAAGCACAAAGCATAGGTCATAGAGTGGCACAATGGCAGACTGTTGAGGTGGTGGCAAACCCAGTCCCTGTAAAAAGATGATGCTAGGCAGAATTATAAGAAAAACTCTGTCAGCTAGATGTGTGGCATCAGGCGGGTGCGGCATCAGAAAGTGGGCTGAAGGCAGGTATTTTGAACCACCATACTTGACGCCTAAGGCATTGGTGTAATGGAAATCCTGGCCGAGTCCACGCCTGATTCATCTTGACAAAGCGTCAGCTCGATCACCACATTTCACTCTAGTGATACAAGCGGGTTCTCCTTGGTAACGATTGCCCCCTGCCACGCACTGACACCCGCTCTGATGCCACACTACTGGCCGTTTTTTTATAGCAGGACAGCTTCTCCACTGCAAACTTTGATAGCTAGAGTTTCTTGCGGCCACAAACATCCATTTGGCTGCCCAGTAGTCCAGCGGATCTTCTAACTGGGGTGGCCAGACGGCTGTCCAATGTAGGTCCACCACCTGTTGGTTCAGGACGCCCTTCTAGTCCTGCTGCTGCGCTAGCTGGCACTCCCCTCTCTCCACTAGGGGGTGAAGGAAGCTGCTCATCAGTGACTCCCAGACTTAGGTTGCTGCCTAGATGGAGCTGGTACTCTGCTCCTACCCCGCCCACCATTCTCTCCATGCAAGCCGAGTCAGTAGTACGTGACGCTGAGGAACCCCCCCGGCTCATACCTGCAGAGAGGGACATGCCGCACAATAGGCAGCGGCCAACGACTACGGAGGATTTCCAATAGATTTGGTTTGTCCTCTTCCCTCTCTCAATACTGGAAAATGGATCCCATTTTGACCGTAGCGAGGTCCAATAGGTTTGAGAGCCAGAAGTCATCACTCTGCCGGAAGCAGAACTATTCGGCTGTCACTAAGCCAGGCAAATCAGCATGCTGCTGGCCATCTGCACAAAAGATTGATATCTTCTCAGTCGGGTTCTCCTGCCTCCACCTTCCACTGTATACAGGCCACGTTTCTTGCGGGTCATCTGCCTCGTCTTCCCATCTCCATCTCCCCTCCAGCTTCTCACTGCTCTCCTACTCCTCTCTTGGTCCCTGGTAGAAATCCACTCATTTTCACCAGACAATGCATCTGTTTCCATTCCCCCCCCTGCTCCACCTCTATTCAGTCCCCTCAGCAGACTCATGTGGCCGCGAGATGCAGTCGCCACATCTCCAGACCCCTGCCCAGACAGATTTTCCTCTCATCTGTTCCATGACATAAGCATTGGAATGACGTTATTCAATCCGTAGTCCTGGCACTGAACAAATAAAACGTCGCCATGCTTCAGTATTATCCTTCAACAAAACGGCAGGTGGTCACGCAAGAGCTGCCTCTGGCGCTGACATCAAAGTTATCACAGTGGAGTACTCCTGTCCGCCTGGATCATCAAAAAATCGTTAATGTCTTTCCTCTGTCATACAGTGGTTCCAACATTTCAGGCTGGAATTCCAACGGGTGGAAACATCGCATATCAGAGTTGTGTATTTGGGGGAGCCGTTTTATCTGCCGCTGCAGCACTCGAGGAGGGTGTTCCTGGCTTTTGTACGAATGATAAAGTGCATGCACAGTTCCTGGCATCTTTCAGAATCGTCTGAAGATCTGTGGAAACTTCAGAACCTTTTCACAACCAGATTGAACACGGTTCGGCCATGCAGGGCTAGCATGGCCATCCCTCCTCGTGCAGCGCGACACCATTGTTTCCTGCTCCCTTTGTACCTATAGCACGCCATGGAGTATTCCGATTAGATTGCGCGAAAAGCCAACCATTTTCGATTCTACTGCTATGCATGAACCGGACAGTACCTCTCCTGTGTGACTTTTTGTTTCGCCGAGGCAAGCTGGTGTAGAACTGCGTGTCAACCGCTTGTGCCCTACACATGTGGAGTTCTGATGGAGAGTACTTTGGAGGCTGAGATAGGTGGTAGTGGTGGAGGAGGAGAGGCGACATTCTAGTGCATGGGAGGGAGTCCAGCAGTTTTGACAACGTGGAGGAGAAAGCCTCTTCTGTCTATGCCTCTATCCAAGTTGTTGGTGTGCCTGGGGGCCCCCCCCCAAAGGAAGCACACTCAACCCAGTGGGCCTCTCTCTGAAGGACATATACTTGGGGCCCTAGACCGTAGTTAACAGCTCCAGACGTCCACGCGCTGCCCGTGCCCTTGGAACAAACCGATAGAGCTCAGAATCTCTGTCTGGCCTCGCTGATTTTCTATGAAGAGAGCGAGACATATTTAAGATGAATTATACTCGTCTGCCTTTTGAGAAAAGAATTACGCTTGCAACTCTCATCCTCGGCTCAGGCACAAGCCATTAGTTTTCTCTGAACGGTGCAGAGTCCACCATTTTTGGAAAGGAGGGACTGCAGTATTCATCCGAACAACTTGGACAGAGCACAGGTCTAGGTCTGATTCTCATTCCTATACGAATGGTTGGAACGCATGCTGTTTTGTCTCTTTGCAATTCGCCTCGCTAACGACTGCTTGGCGGCCATGAGTAGCGAGGAGCAGGAGCATCTGACCGGGAGATGTCATGTCAAAGAGAAACAGCTCCCTTCTGCAGAGGTAGAGTTGGAGCTTGACTGGCTGCAAATGGCATCGTGCCACTGGCACTGCTGAGCTTGCTGCTGTTGGCTTGCGGCGCAGGATGGACCACCACATCTGAGCCACTTTCTTCCAGGCACCGGATGGTGACGCTTGCATGATGTTGGACGCAGGGCCGTGGTGCCAACATTAGCTCCCCCTGCTACGCTTCACTTTCTGCTTACAGATTTCTACATATACCCATATTCGCCCTCCGTGTCATTAGCAGAATGCCGTCATGTCCATCACTCTTGCCGAGTTATCGATTTTTAAGCCGCCAACGCTCCCGCACTGAGTGACTACCCCTGCCGGCCTATCTTGTTCGTTTTGAACTCGCTGACCCTTGCCGTACTTTTTGGACCTGCGAAGCGGGTTTTTTTACCCGCGTGCCGCTTGCCTCGCCCGACCTCACACTGCTGCTATCCTGCCTGACAACGGCCACACGACCCCACTTGCTGGCTTGCGCCTGCTGCCATGAACTGCGCAAGCTGGACGCCCTCTATTATCTCCTGACGGAAGATGAAGCCCTTTGCCTCGACCCGGCTCCCAAGTGCGTGTTGTAGCGTATAGCTACATCATCATTCTATTTGTATTTCATTCATCGTCACATGCTGGCCTCGATCACCGTCTTGGTATTCAGTTGGCTGAGACCACCTCACAACATGACCTCCTCAAGCCACTATTTTCTCTAACCTCTATACTTTGCCGCCTACTGCAGAAGCAGGATATGGACCATTTCTTCGCTGCCAAGTAGCTGCCTGACCGCCCTCCTCAAATTGTTCATCACCTCGCAATATAGTGGCGCTGACCAGGACCACATAGTAGATCTCTGGGCGAGGGAACCGATGGACAGAGGCGGTTGAGGAGACAGGGAAGGGCCGCTGACCACTCCCGGGCCATGCAACTAAGGTTTGTGTCTGAAGTTTCCCTTCTCCGATATCACTATTGGCTGGGGGGTATTTGTACAGATGTCAATCTGGGAGGAAAGTGAGACCTACGTCAAGCCCATCAAGAAACCATTGGTTTTCTGAATCAACACACGGCCGCTAGATGACATCGGCAGTTTGTGGCCTTCAACCGAGTGACCCCCAATGCTAGGCGACGTCCCCTTGCAGTGCTGTCGACCTGGCCTGGAAATTTTGCCTCTGCCACTCGAGGTGAAGAGCCTGCCACCTCTCAGTCTGAACATACTGTTTGTTCTATAATGGTACAGACACGTTTGATGAAGATATTCTGTAAATAAAAAATACACCCCTTATTTGATGTCCGATCTAAGTGAACTCCACTGCGCGAAGCTTGGGTAGACCCTTGTGATATAAATTGCGTTTCCACAAATGGGCAGAAAAATTGACTTGTTATGTGCCCCGGTTAAAACTCTGTGGTATTTACCTGAATATAAAAGCACAAATCACGGCTTTAATTTACACTTTGGATATGATTATGGACTACAAAATTTTTTGTGGCGTGAAAACCAAAGTTTCTATTTAACTGAGTACAACTGCAAACAATGCTTAGTTAACCCCTGATGTAAATTGCGCAAAAGAATTGATCAGGAACGGAACACTAACTAGCTTTGTAGCTGTTACTATTCACGTGTTTTTTCTACCTACACAACAAGAGAAAAAATTGTAATTAACTCGCTTTCTGAGATGAATTATGCTACACCATGGAGAAATTTTTATTTTTTGGCTGTGAAAAATGACGGACAATTATTTGTCACCACAGCACAAATTCAACAGACGCTTTAACTCTCTCAACCCTGGATATTAAATTGCGCAAAAAAAGAAATTGACAGCCAGAAACTCTTACTCTATCTTTGTAGCGTGTTAACAATTGCGTGTTTTCTACGATACTCAAGCAGCGAGCGACAATCTGATATAGGTTAATACCTCTATTAGCTTGTGTCTCTTTATGGCTACAGGAAAATTTTATTTTATGCGTGAAAAAGAACGGTTTGTGGAGTCCACAACAGCAGCAAGAACTACGCGTAATAACCCCAGGATTAAAATTGCGCAAAAAGAATTGAGCAGCCGAAACTACTACATCTGTAGCATGTACAATTGGCGTGTTTTCTGCGCTACACAACAAGAGAAAAAAATTGTACATTAACCTCGCTTGTGAATTTTGCTACAGGAAATATTATATATTGCTCTTTTTTGCTGTGAAAAAGACGGACTTTTTTGTCACCACAGCACAAAAACAACGCTTAATTAACCCCTGGAATGTAAAATGCGTCAAAAGAATTGAGCATTACTCCAAAAATGGAAGTGGTATTTGTATATAAAAACGCTGTTTCTTAAATGAAATACAACAGAACGCCTGGCTTAGATGCCCCTTGGATATATCAATGTCTTGTGAGCATAGCATTAAAAATGTATATGCAGCTAGATTCAGTGAGAACCACACTGGACTTCTCAGTACTTCTCCAAACACAAAAAATCAGAAATAGAACAATAAGAGAACATCCCTGAACAATTCTGAGACTCCCCACACAAAAATCGCTGTAATACAAAATCAGTTCTTCTCAGTAACAATCAGCGCGCAGCACCTTCCCTGATCAGTACAGTGAGAGCGGTATGAGCTCCCACGTCGACGACCCGACTTATATTGTGCGGTGACGTCAACCAGAATCCCGCCGGTCTCTGATTGGCTTCATCTCTGCACATGTCATGCAGGCTATGCCTTTTCTTCCTCCCAGAGTGCTCTTTCCCCATGTAGCGCCATGTGCCGAGATGTCTGTCTGCCTCTAGAGTTATCAATCAAAAGCACACTTCGTTCACACCGAAGTACCCCAAAGTTCGACTTTCGGATATCCTTCACCGAAGTTTTTCCTGAAAATCAAAAACGAAATCCACTATAGCGTAAAATTGATTTCGCTTGCTCCATCATCTACTTGCTACCCTAACAGTTTTCAAAATTATATTGACGAGATCTCTTTAAACCCTATAAGGACCTACCAGATTTGGCCTTTCCAAACACAATGCCCTAAGTTTTTTATCTGGCATGTGCACTTTATTGAGAATAACTTTATGACACTTTTACCTACCATGTATTCAGAGATTGTTTTCCCCCACTCGTGACACATTGTGCTTTAAGTTATAAGACACTCATCTATTTTATAACTTCTCACTCATCTCTCCTATTATTTCTATTTTATGTGAAAAATATCAAAATTTCATAAAATTTTGAACATCATCTATCTGAGTGACTATCTTTATGTAATTATCTAAATTTCTTGCGTGCAAGACAGAATAAGAACTCCACCACAAAATATTTATAACTAGCATCTAGCTCATATGTCCACTATAGGTTACATTAGAGGGCTTAGAAATTTAATCAGTAATGTTCTCACAGTTTCAAACAACTCCTTTGCAATATAAATTTTATTTTAGGGTCCATTCACCGTTTCCGACGTGGCTTGAGGGCCTTTTATGTTAGATAACCCCAAAAATGATGGCCTTCTAAGAAACTAGACTCTCTCCTTACAAAGTAATTACAACAGTGATTTTAGAAGTTTGTTTAACCCTTTAAGAAATTCTACAGAAATTAAAGCAAAATGGGAGGTGAAAGTTCAAATGTCACTATTTTGCAGATTTTCAGAATATTTATATCCATTGATCACTGAATATGGTAAATGTGACCAGCTAAATCAATGTAATATGTCCCCCAGTGTCTGCCGTTTAGTGCAATTATTTGTCTCAACCATAAGCCCCAAATAGGAGGAGCACCCTTACTGGACTCCTGGGTCTCATTTTCAATCAATTTAAATTTAGGAGCCATTTCAGGTTCTTGAAGGAGGGCCCTAAAGGTTCTCTAAACTTAATAAACACCTCCCAAAAAAGACTCCCATATTGGAAACTACATCCCTTAAGTATATATACAGGTGTGAGTGAGTATATCGAAACCCTCACAGGTGATTCACAATTTTTTTTTTTTAGCATTAGGCTGTGAAAATTAAAAAAAAAATGTTTTCAATAATCTGCAATTTTAGCTTAAAATGTTACATATTTACAAGGAATCCTCGAAAACAAAACCCCAAAACTTTGTTAAAAAATTTCTTCCAAGTTCGGTAATACCTTACATTGGGTGTAACTGCGTTTGGTCGCAAGGGCAGGGCGTACAAGGGAGGGACGCTATTTGGCTTTGGAATGGCAATTTTGTGGGCCATTATGATCTCGCATTTGCAAAGCCAACCAAAGAACCAAAACAGTGAAATCTTCCGAAGTCACCCCATTTTTAGACACAACACCCCTCATGATCTCTCATAATTCAGAGGTGTATTGTGCATTTTGGGCACACCAGGTGCTCCAACGATTTTTTTAGCACCTGCCAAGAAAATGGGGAGGGAGGGCGGAAACGCAGTTCCACCATTGTTTTTTTGGCTTCAATTTCACAGCCCCAGCGATCCGCCGTGTCACTAGTAATGATGAGTGCTTACACTCTAATTACTATGGGTGTTCGTACAATTTGCAGATGGTATAAAATTTTCTATACTAGTTTATTATGTTTTATTACTTTTACACAATATAAATAGTCTATAAAAAAAATTGCGTTTATGTTGTCCCTATACTGACAGTCATAAATTTTATATTTGCTGTTGGCAGAGCTGTGGTAGGGCCTTGTTATTATGTGAGGGTGAATTGATCATGCTTTTATTGTACCATTATGGGGTGCATACAACAAACACTTTTCAATTTTTTTATTAAGGTTTTGTGAGGCGTTTTGAACAATACAGCAAACCTGTTTAGTGTTTTTATTTTTATTTTTATAGCGGCACTCTGCGTTAGATATGACATGCTACTTTACTCAGCTAGATCGATACGATTACAGCAAAAACCCAATTTGTCATCATCTATTTTTTTACTGCTTTATAACAATAAAAACGACGTTTAAATTTTCCCAAAACAAGGAAAAAAAAAAAACACATTTTGCATCGCCATATCGTCCTGAGAGCCATAACTTTTTTATTTTCTGTGTATAGAGCTGTGTACAGGCTTGTTTTTTTTAGGCGGGATGAGTTGACTTCTAGCTATATCTCTTACTATATATGTAAACATTTTTGGGATGGACAAGACCTTTATTGATCAGTTTTAAATGCGTTTTTGGAAGGCAGTGTGAAGAAAATACTGCAATTCATTCCAAGTATATTTTTATATTTTAGTTTTTAACAGCGTTCCTCTGTGAGCAGTATCCGTAATAAGTTACTTCTATTTACCTCTGAGCGGGAGTTTCATTTTTCGTCATACAGAGCTGTGTAAGGACTTTTTTTTTTGCGGAATGAACTGACGTTTTAATTGGTACAACGTTGGCGTTTATAGGAGTTTTTGATCACTTTTTTTTTGTTTTTTTTTTATGGCGTTCACCGTATGGGTAAATTAACATGACAGATTTATAGGGCAGTTCGTTACGCACGCGGCGATACCAAATATGGGTTGCAATATTTTTATTTATTTTTGATCTTTTTTGTGATTGCGTTTGTAAAGGAAAAGGGACGGTGTACGAGTTATTTTATTTTAAATTTCCGTGTTATGTGTTTTACTTGTTTTTCACTTTTTTTACTTTTTTTTACTTTTTTCACATCTTTTTTTTTACTTTTCCCCATAGGGATAGTTATGAATGAGTGCTAGCTATCATAGAGACTTTCTTCTCATTCAATAAGGAAAATCAAATGCACACCTTGTTTGCTGTGCACTGGTTCCTCTGGTAACTGTCAGTCACCAATGCCAGGGCCATGCCCACAGGGCACGGCCGGCATCGGACGTCACCGACACAGAACCCGGAAGGTCATTTACTTAGTTATCCCTCTATTTGCTGTCCTGTCAGAAGCGCAGAGCTGCACGGATCCGAGCGATCCGGCAGCTGCTGCCAGCCGACAGAGACGCAGGAGGACGATCTCCTCCTGCGCTCTTCTTAGTTATTGCGACTTCGATTAGATTTCCTGCGATCTAATTGTAAGGGTTAATCAAGACAGGCCCCCCCCCCCGGAGGTGATCGCGGGTCGGGGTCGAAAGCTGCGGATGTCCAGCTGTAATATACAGATGACACCTCCGTGCCGATTGCGCAAACTTGCTTTAGTCGGTTTATGCGCGTTTCCACATGACATAAGCATACTCCATGCGTGAACCTCCCAAAAACGACCTGGACGTATGCATATGTCCAAGGTCGTGAAGGGGATAACCTGCTTCTATATCTATAGCCTTGATTTCAATGTGCTAAATGTATGTCATTATCTATTATGCTCTGTTGTATTATGTACTTACTGTAACTCATTTTGGCTTCTGGTTTGATATTTTTTATACTTTGGTCTCTTCTATACTTGATCACTCTCTCTTCAATCTTGTCAATGGTTGTAACATTACAGCACCAACAATAAAAGTATCTTTCAAAAAAAAAAATGGTATTGACAATGATCACGTCCAGTTTTGTGTTCTGCCACAACTGCCTGCTGCTGCTAGCGGCATTTGCCGTCTACTGCTGCTTGCCAGTTTTGTTGACATTGAGTTCCACTGAGTGACAATTACAAAATGTGAAGACGCATCACTCTCTTGTCTCAAATTGGTCATTGAACACTATCTCAAATTTCCTGCAATTTACTGTAAATTTGTGTGGGTGGAAGGAATTGCTCACTTTCTGTCTTTATCTCTTAGTAACTCATGGATCTAAAGGAGGGTGCAACCAGTCATCGCTGTTCACTTTGCGATACCTTGTAGAAAGATCTATAGCGTGGATTCATGTTTTTTTCATAATGATACGCATCCAAGCACCTCATGTGTGAAATGCTGCCCCGGGGTGGGGGGGCGGGATCTCCCAAAGCCTCGTGTCGAGGGCACTAATGGATCTTCCTCCTCTTCCTCCTCCTGTAATCTCTCTAGCCAAACTCTCTCTCACACAATGAAGGGTAATCAAATACTATGTGTCCATCCTGCCTCCTCCTCCACTTCCTCATCCTCGCCTGTCACCTCATAGTCCTACTAGCCTCATGCGCTCTACCCTGTGAGCTGAACTGCTGTCCCCTCTCGTTCCCCCTAGAAACAGCCTTATTGTCTGCTAAAAGTTCTCTCTATTACAATTAGGCAAACAGTTGGCCTTCTACAATCCTCCACGAGTAGGCTCTGAGTCCACTCCTCCAACCGTCCTCCACCTTCATCACCGTGGACCTGCTGTCGCAGAGAACCTAACCTTGTTTTCAGAAAAAAATACAAGAACGGTCATGCTGCACAAGGCCATCGTCTCGACTGACCATGTTTGTTGGTCTCTTCAAACTGGCCAAGGAGGTGCAGAGATCCATAACTGTCTCCACAGCTCAATGGGTCAACACCTCGAGGTTCCATACCACTCTAGTCAGGCCATATGACATTATCATCATCTTTTCTTCTCTATACTGATTCTCTTAATGGCATTACGCTGTCTTGCTCTGTATTTCTTAGCTGGAGCAAGTGGATGGTGGAAATTTCCAGCGAGTTGCCACATCAACATACCAAATGTAGACGATGTGTAGGACCTCAGATCACGTACATTAGTCAAAAATTCACGCTGTGTGTATGGTCTCTTCTCTATGCCACTCAGCAGGAGGGGTGTAGAGCACCGGAAATGGAGAGTAAGACCTCTCGAACCTTCCTCATCAGTCAATACCTAGTTGGTTAGCGGTCTTGAGATATATCTATATCTGCTCAAGCAGGTTCCATGACGTGTACCAGGCAAGGGATTGCGTAAGTCTACTGATCTTAAGGGCAGCAAGGAGATTGTTCTTAGCGCCCAGCCACTGGTTGGTCTGAGTGAGCAGAGCCATCCACAGCTATTGTGTGTTAACTAGTGATGAACGATTGTGTTGACAATCATCATCTTATAGATTACAATTTTTGAAATTACATTGCCAATAGCGTTAGTTGATAATCGCTGATCGACCATTAAAGTCTATTGGAGAGCAACAACACCATCTATTCTACACCCAATCAGGTTGAAGAAGCTTACAGATATATCTAATCCTACCACCTCTACAGTAAACTGGATATTGCTACTCTTAGGCTTAGACCTTAGGCTATAATCTATCCCAGACGCAACAATTCCTTAGCTCAAATAATTAATTATGTTCAATTGCTATTCCGATCTAAAAATGAGGACGCAATAGCCACACAGATAACAGCTAGAATTCACTCACATCACAAGTGACCCCAACAGTAATTAGTTGACCAATTGAAAGGGAAAATTATTTCTAGTAATACAGTTTATTGTCTTTGAGGTAGCCAGGGAGTCTTTGTACTAACAGTTGTAAATATTTGTCAACACAATTACTGAGATGTTCCCCTAATGAAGTTATATCTCAAATAATTGCTTCATTTAGATGGTAAATTCCATCCTCAGGGGATCCCATATAATACAGGACAATTATATTAACTGATACGTCCATCTTGATAACAGTTTCTCCAGTTTCTGGTATATATTAGTAGGGTCACCAGGTAGTTCATGATATGTAAGAGTATCCTGCAAAATACTCCAGACCTGTTTTTTAATTTCAATAGGGCTTCAAATTGTTCCATAGTTAAGATGATTGTTTTTTCTTACATTTTTATTACTTTTTTTCTGTATTGCTATAAGCTCTCTTTCAACAGCAGACTGAAAGACATCCAATGCTGGTACTCTTGCCTTGCAAGGATAAAACAAGGGATTTGAAATGTTGTGATGGATGCATCGCTCAAAGATTTTCTCCTGTCCATCTTCCGCCTCTAATTCTTGTAGAGCCATTATGAAAACTTGTTCTTTAAACAATAAGTCCTTGAATTCATTGCTGTTTGCTCAGTCCACATATGTTTCATGCATTTGTATATCCTGAATTTCCTGATAGAAGAATCTTTTAACTGTAAGCTATTCTGCAAATCGGTTTACATCAACAGGTGCTGGAAGGGGAAAAATTTAGGGTGACATATAAGAATGGGGCTGTACCAGTTATCTAGCATCAAAAAGCTTTAGTAGACTCTCTGCTCGAGTCCTCAAATGAGAATAGTCGTATTTCAAACTCTGGTGTGATAAGCACAGGAGCAATACTTTTTAATGCGCCAAAGTTTTGGGGCGTTCTGGGGGAGTCTCGCACCACATTCATAGAATTAGACACATTTATGGTTCTTTGATGCCAAACATAGGTGCATAACAGTTAGAACAGCCAGAAGAGGTTAAAGGTGGTCTGCTTGCATTCTCTCTACTTGATTTTGTCGCATGGCACTACAATACGCCATATTACTATTATTAAACTACAGAAGAACAAGTCTATACATTCTGGCACATTCTACACTACCTTAAAACTATTTAGACCTGGCCTGTCTGTGCCAGTGTTCATACATGTTGCCCTTAGACCTTTATGCATTACTTCCACCTGTGCTTTGGTAAGAATCGTGGGTGTCATGACAATAACATTACTCTTATATATCTTCATATCTCTGCTGTTCAAATATTTCCTTTTTTCATGCATGTTATTATGTTATCATTTTCTTTAAGTGCTCCAGCCCCCCTCTTCTCTTCTGTTTTTTGTCCACCCCAATTCAAAAGGGTTTTCCTTTCCTCATCTTGTTTTAACTTTCTTGCGGGGGGTTTTCCCATGTAGACCCAAACCCTATCGAATTCCCGAAAATCCCCATGAAAATCCAAATCATAAAAAACTGCCCCCCATTTTTTTTCCTTTAAACTGAGTTTTTCACTGTTTAAGAATCAATCTTGGCATATTATTGCGTTTGTCCCTGCAACCAAAGTATAGACTTTTTTTTTTTTTCGTAATTACTTCCATACCCCTTTTGGGTTTAATTTTGGGTTTTTTTTAATTTTGCATAATTTCCCAACTTTGCCTAAACATAATTATACACTTTCCCTTTTATAAGTCATTTATTTCTTTTTAGAAAATTCAGCAGTTTTTTTTGTTTCAAACAAGTTTTTTAAAAATTAAATTGGAAGGGAAAACGGGCAAATTCAGAGAAAAATTTTCCCAAACCAAATTTTTTTAAAAAAAAGTCCCCAAAAATCCAAAAAAGGGCCCTTTTTTTTTTATTAGTCCCATCATATCTCAATTCTTGTGTTTATGGTTTTTTTTTCCAACTATTTATTGAACAAAAAAAGGTTTTTGTTAAGTAAAATGAAAGCTTGACGGGGGGAAAAAGTGTGCAAGTTGGGTTTAACAAAGGGGTTTAAAATAGAAAAAAAAAGGGGGGAATTAACGGTCTTCTCAACCTGGGGTCCCTGTTTTCAAGTGGGTTTCCACAGGGCTCAGATTGGGGGCCCCATCTTTTTTTAAAAATCTTTATTAATGGGTGTTACACAGGGATTGGGACAGTAAAATCGATCTTTTCAAAACGAACTAAACTCTAAAATAATCAACACCCAAAAGATTTAATGGCCAAACGCAAAGGGAACTGGAAAAAGTTTTGGGTTCCGGGGAAAAGAAAAGGCAGAAAGAGGGGTTTTAAAACAGATAAAAGCCAAATTTAAGCACATGGGAGGGAAAAAACCATTAAAAGGGCTACATATTAAATGGAAAAAAAACCCGGGTAAAAAATGACCCTGGGGGAAAGGGCTTGGGGAATTTTCCTGGAGGGGGAAAGAACCCTTAATTTTAGTAGGCCCCCCCTTCTAAGCAGCTGCAAGGTAAATAGGATCAAACGGGTATATTAAAAGGGGATAAGCACATGATGGGAAAAATTATTTTTCCCATTATACAATCCCCTTTGGTTTTAACCCCCACCTTTGGGAAGTTTTTTTGTGTAC
>JAODAL010064799.1:0-18529 GCA_025379985.1 Phyllomedusa bahiana
CGGCTTGCCTTCTTCCCCCCAGAGTGCTTTCCCCCTTTTTGTAGCCTTGTGCTCGCGCCCTTTTTTTTCAAAAGCCACTTCGTTCCCCAAAAGTCCCCAAAAAGTTGACTTCTTTCCCAAACCAAATTTTTCCCTGAAATTTAAAGAATTCCACTTGTTAGAATCGTTTCCCCCATCTCTAACCACTTCATTTTTGGCTGCTAAATTCTTTTGCCATTTAATCCGGGGTTAATTAAGCGTTGTTTGTGTGTGGTGCTAAAAGAAACCGTCTTTTTCCCCGGCAAAAAAGTTTTTTCCCGTGCAAAATTATACCGAGGTTAATTAAAAGTTTTTCTCTTCTGTTACCGTAAAAAAACCGCCTGAAACACGCAAAAAACTTTATTTTTTTGGCTGCAAAACTTTTGCCAATTTACACCAAGGGTTAACTAAGTATTTTTTGCTTTTGTATCAGTAAAAAAAGCTTTGTTTTTCACCTCCCAAAAAGAAATTTGAGCTTTTCATATCGAAGGTTAATTAAACCCTGTTTGTGTTTTTTTATTCAGTAAAATACACGTTTTTAAAGGAAATAAAAGTCAATTTTTCCTGCCCATTGTGGGGCGAATTTTTATCCGGGTTCCCCAAGCTTCAAAGTGGGTTCATTTGGAGTCAAATCAGGTTTGTGTATTTATCAATACAGAATCTTCATAAAAACGTGTCTGCTTTTAGAACAAACAGTATGTCAGAAGGGTGGGGGGGTCTTCCTTGGGGCAGTGGCCCAAAAAATTCCCTGGAGAGGCCCGGTTTTGCAGCTGAAGGGGACTTCGCGGGGGGGTCCTCGGGGGGGCCACAACTGCTGCTGTCACTAGCGGCCGTGTGTGATAGAACCCAAGGTTCTTGATTGGTTGATAGGTCATCCATTCCCCCAGAGACTCTACAACCCCCGCCAAAATCGGGGATGTCGCAAACCCCTTGTTGGGTGGCCCGGGAGCGGGTCAGCGGGCCCTCACCCGTCCTCAACCCCCCTCGTCCCCTCCGGTTCCCCCAGCCAGAGATTACATGTGGTTGGGATCAGGCCCCCTTATAGCGAGGATGAAAATTTGAGGAGGGAGTAGCAGTACTTTGGGAGCGGAAGAAAGGGGCCAATATCCCCTGCTTCTTGCAGTAAGCGAAATGATGTGGAGGTGGCATGGGGGTCATGTTGTAAAAGGGGCAGCTCTGATACCCAAAACCAGTTTGGGAAGGGTGCGAGAAACACAATAGATGATGTGTAGCCGACCGCACCTTGGGAGCCGGGGAGGGAAGGGCTTCATCATCGTAAAGGGGAAGGGGCTTCTTGTGCGTAGGCAGCGGCGCAGCCAGAAAGTGGGTTGGGTGACCGTGGTCAGCAGGGTAGCAGCAGTGTGGGGTTGGAGCCAAAGCGGCCACGGGGTAGAAAACCCGCTTGCAGGTCAAGAAAGTAGCGGGACAGGGGCTCAGCGAGGGCAGCGGCGGCAGTAGTATACCAGTGCGGAGCGTTGGCAGTAAAATCAGCTACTCGGCGGTGTGGAGTTCTTTGCTAAGCCCACCGGAGGAGCCAAATATGGGTATATGAAAGAATCTGTAAGCAGAAATTGAAGTGTGGCCAGGGAGCTAAGTTGGCACCACGGCCCTGCGTCAACACATGCAGCGTCACCATGCGGTGGCCTGGGAGAAACTTTGGCTCAGATGTGGTGGTCCATCCTGCCCGCCGCAGCAGCAGCGCCAGTGGCACGCATGCCATTGCAGCCGTCAAGGCTCCACCACCTCTGCAGAAGGGAACTGTTTCTCTTTGACATCATCATCCACCTCAGGATGCTCCTGCTCCTCGCTACTCATGCGCCAGCAGTCGTTCGCGAGGCGATTGCAAAGAGACAACAGTATGCGTCCAACCATCCTAAGGTGCAGAAGCTGACCGTGCTCCTGTCCAAGTTGTTGGTACTGCAGTCCCCCCCTTTTCCCAAAATGGTGGACTCTGCACCATTTAGAGAACTCATGGCTTGTGCCGAGCCGAGATGGAGAGTTCCCATTCCAAAAGCCCGTAAATTTCTTGTTTCAAAAAGGCAGTAAAACCAAAGGCCAACATTCAATAAATTGTTAGAACTTTGGAGTTGTAAAACCGTTGGCAAGCTCATTGCCCGTGAAAACCTCCGTTTGTTGAGGGGGGCATTCGAGGGAGGCGCCAAACGTAAATTGTTGTTTTCCCAGGTTCCGCAGGACACGGGGATGAATTTTTAACCGGTCATTCCCCCAACTTGGCTTCATTCCTGGAACGGGGAATGGTTGATAAATTTCTGTCGGGGAGGGGGACGGGAGACCGTGGCGCTACTCTCGTGGCCACATGAGTCCGGTAGGGACTGAAATGGAGGCGGAGTAGGAGGAGCAGGAGGACATTAGAGCAGAAGCATTGTCTGGTGAAATGAGTGGATTTTCTACCCAGGTGACAAGATCGGAGGAGCAGGAGCAGCTGGAGGAGGTAGATGGAGATGGGGAAGACGAGACTGATGACCCACAAGCACCGTGGCGTATACAGTGGAGATGGAGGCAGGGAGCCCCTCGGAGTAGCTTGTGCAGATGACCCGCAGCATGCTGATTTGCCTGGCTAGTGACAGCTCAATAGTCACCATCCGGCAGAGGGATGACTTCTGGCTCTTCATCCTATTGGACCCTCGCTACCAGTCCTAAATGGGAGCCATTTTCCCAGCTATTGAGAGGGAGGACAAACTCAAACACTATAGGGAAATCCTCCGTAGTCAGTTGGCCGCTGCCTATTGTGCGGCATCATCCCTCCTATGAAAAAGGGCTGACCGGGGGGTTCCTCAGCGCTCACGTACTACTGCCGCGGCTGGTGGGGGAAGGTGGGGGGGGTAGGGGCAGTACCAGGTCCATCAGCAGCAACCTAAGTCTGAAGTCACTGATGAGCAGCTTCCTTCACCCGTCTAGTGAGGAGGGTAGTCCCCCAGCAGCAGCAGCAGGACCTGGAGCAGTCCCTGAACCAAAGGTGGGTGGCCTACTTGGACAGCCCTCTGCCACCCCAGTTAGAAGATCCGCTGGACTACTGGCAGCCAAACTGGATGTGTGGCCGCAACTTGCCGGTTTGCAGTGGAGAAGCTGTCCTGTCCGGCCGTAGTGTGCATTTAGGCGGGTGTTCAGTGCGGCGGGGGCCATCGTTACCCCATGGTGAAACCGCTTGTCCACGGGAAATGTGGATCGGCCAGGATTTCCACACACCAATGCCTTAGGCGTCAGAATACATCAGCCATGATGCCTCAACTAAACTGTGAGAAATGAGTCTGGGTTCAAAATACCTGCCTCAGCCACTATTTTGATGCCCACCACCTATGCCACACATCGCGACATTTTTCTCCATCCCCCCAAACCATTTTTACCAGGGACTGGTATTGCCACCCACCTCCACACTCTGTCATTGTACCATTTTTAACCCATGCTGCTGCTGCTTTTTGCTGGTCCCCGTGACACCCCACACTGGCTTGTCCCACCTCTGACCTCATGCTGTTGCTCCTGCCCCCGCACCTCCACTCTCTGTCATTGTCCACTCTGTTGGGCACCCCCTTTTTTTTGCCACCCCAGAATTCATGGTGCCACTCCCTGACCCATGCTGCTGCTGCCGTGACCTCCAACTGTTCTTGTCCCACTCTGTGGCCTACTCCTGTTTTTTGGCCACCCCAGAATACATTGTGCAACCCGTCTGACCTAATGCTGCTGCTGCCATAACCTCCACACTGTGTCATTGTGCCACCTGGGGCCTACTCCTGTTTTTGCCACCTCCAAATGCATTGTAAACCCTCTGACCTAATGTGCTGCTGCCGGACCTCCACACTGTGTCATTGCCCCCTCTGGGGCCACCATGTTTTTGCCACCTCCAGAATATCATTGGCCACTGTAACCTCCCTGTTGCCTGTTTGGCTTGGCCCTTGGGCCTTTTTTTTAACCCCCCCCCAATGTTCATTGTGCCACTCTGGGCCTACTCTGTTTTTATTTTTTTGGGCTGCTTGGCCGGGGGAAACCTCCACACTGTGTCATTGGCCACCTCTGTGGCCTACCCTGTTTTTTGCCCCCCCTCCAAATTTTTTGTCCATTGGGGCCACTCTTTTTACCCTCATGGCCCTTCTTTGCTCCTCCCGCCGTCACCTCCACCTCGTCACTAATTTTGCCACCTAGCCTCAGCTTTTTTTTTTTCCAGCTATCGCTGGCATGACTTTTCAGGCAACTTTCCCTGCTTGATTTTTTTGGTCTTTTTGCCCTCTTAAGTGCCCAGGTTTTTATAGTGAAGCGTTTCTAAAGCGGGGGGCGTCATGTGCTGTCATACAAAAAACCAACCCTTTGAAAGAAGCCCAAAACCCAAACTCCCTCTGCATATTTATCCGGGCAACAACGTTCTACAGACCCTCCCGGCTCTGTCGCCGGAAATAGCTGTTTTTTAACGGATTCATCCAAATAATTTGGACCAAACAAATTTTTCGGAAAATTCGCAAAGTGACCAAAACGAATTTTTGAAAATTTCACCCATCTCTAACCGTATTCTGCCCCCCAACCATTTGTATTTTTTTCAGCAATGGTTGCAGTGTGTTTGCTCTCTGATGTTTTTTGCCTGACATGCCAACATCCATCAATTCAGAGAAGGCAACTCTAAATCCAACTCTGATACTGCTGTGAAAATTGAAGCCTTTTCTGCCAATCCAACTTTGTTAGCAGAGGGCAGGATCATTCTTTTGCTTCTGAACCCCATGTGCAGTAGGATTCTCTTAGCTTTATTTTTAGACACACAACTGGTAACCCCCTGATTCTTTTTTGTGGCGAGTAGAGATTGGCGAATTGATTCTAACGAAGTGGAAGTTCGTTTAGAATTTCAGGAAAACTTTGATTCTGCACGAAATAGAAGTTTGGGGTAATTCGCGGGAACAAGCGGTTTTTAATTTTAAAAAGGCCGCAAGCACATAGCTGACCAGGGGGAGAGAAGTCTGGAGAAAAAGGAGTACCCCATTGACGGGCAAGATGAACCCAAATCAGAGACCGACGGGATTCGTGACGTCACCGCACTATATAAGTCCGGACGCGATGCTGGCGCTCCACTCCCTCTCTGTGCCGGCTGCAGCTGCTGCATAGTCTCACAAAAAATAAATTTTTTTTTAAAACACGATTTTTGGTGTTGTCACTGCTTTTTCAAGACGCCCTCTTCCTTTATCATTTTATTCATTTGGGGGGTATTGAAAATTTAAGCCCCCGTGGGGGGTCCAATCGCTCCAATAATTTAATGCCATCTGGGCATTTCGAGCACATTGAATATCCAAGGGGTTTTTAAACCTGTTTGTCTTTTTGTAATCAGTAAAAAAAATGGCGTTTTTACAAGTCACTACCAGTTAATTTTTTGCTACGATTTCTGTACACAATTTATATCCAAGGGTTTTAAATTTAACGTGTTTGTGCTTTTTTAGTCAGTAAAATAAACGGTGTTTTTAAACACCAAAGACGGGGAAATTTTTTTCCCGGGGATTTTCTGTAGCGCAATTTAATCCCAAAGGGGTTTAATTAAGCGTGTTTGGCTTTTTTTATCAGTAAAATAAACGTTTTTTTTAAACCCAAAGGGGAGGGAAATTTTCCTGGGATTTCTGCAGCGACTTTATATCCAAGGGTTAATTAAGCGTGTTTGTGCTTTTGTAGCCAGTATTTAAACACCAAAGACGAGGACATATTTCCAGATGATTTCTGTATCATAAATTATATCCAAGGGTTATTTTATCCTGTTTGTGCTTTCTTATCAAGTAAAATACACGGCGTTTTAACATGCCACATACCAGTTAATTTTTTTTCCGGTGTTTCTGTAGGCAATTTTTACCAAGGTTTTCCCAACCTGCGGTGGTTCATTTTGGGTTTAAATACAGGTATATATTTAAAACATATACAATATCTTAATTAAACAAGTATAACACTTTTGAACAAAGATATGTCAGACAGAAAAGGGGGCAGCTCTTCAAAAATGCGAGTGGCAGGGCACAAACATTCCCGAAGCAGGGACAAGTCGCAGCACAGAAGGGGAAGTCGCAGCAGGGGCACTCGTAGGCCGAAAAGGCGGGGCCTAGCGGGCCGTGTGTTGACCAGCAACCCAAGGGTTTTTTTTGGTTACTAGGGAATCCTCTTCCCCCCCCGATGAATCACAACCCCAGCCAAGAGTCAGTGGAAGTCAAAACAACCCTTAGTTGGCATGGGCCCGGGGAAAAGCTAAAACGGCTCTCACCGTCCTCAACTAGCCTCTGTCCCCCCCCTCCCTCACCAGAATCTACAATTGGGCTGGGGTAGGCCCATTTTCAGCGAGGATGAAAAATTTGAGGACAGTCGCACTACTTGCAGCGAAGAAATGGGGCTGATACCCCTGCTTTTTGCAGAGTTGCAAAATATGGATTGGAAGTGGCTGGGGGAAGGTCTGTTGTGAGGTGTCAGCCTCTCAACCCCGACCATTGAGGAGGACACAGTGAAGATCCAACAAAATCGATGAGAGAGCTACCGCACTTGGGAGCCGGGTGAAACAAGGGCATTATCATCGCAGGAGAAGAGGGGGTCACTTGCGCGCCAGGCAGCAGTGCACCCCGCAAGTGGGGATGTGGCCGGAGTCAGCAGGGGGGCAGTGAGAGTCGGGGCCAAACGGCCACGGGTAGAAAACCCCCCTTTTCAGGTCCAAAAAAGTACGTCACAGAGGGGTCAGGAGGCAGCGGCGTAGTAATTCACCAGTGCGAGCGTTGGCGGGAAAATCCGATACTCCCGGGGGTGGGCAAGTTTTTGCTAAACACCGAGGAGCTTAACATGGGGATAATTAGAATCTGTGTGCAGAAAGTGAAGCTGGCCAGGGGCTAACATTGGGACCCACACTGCAGCGCACCATCCAGGGGTGGGGGAAACGTGGCTCAAGTTTTGTCCATCCTGCCGCTGCACCAAACGCAGGTTCAGTGGCACGCATGCCATTGCAGCCAGTCAAGGCTCCCAAAACCTCTGCAGAAAGGGGGCTGTTTCTCTTTTCCATCATTTTTCCCGTCCAGAAGCTCCTCGCTACCATGGCGCCCCCAGTCTTTAACGAGGGGACTGCAAAGAGACAACATATGCGTCCAAACCACCTAAGGTGCAGAACTGACCGTCTCCCGTCCAAATTGTTGGTACTGCAGTCCCTCCCTTTCCAAATGGTGGACTCTGCCCGTTCGGGAGAACTAAAAAATTGGGGGTTTGTTTTTGCCGAGTGGGAGTTCCAAGCCGTAATTTTTTTCAAAAAAAGGCAGTACCAAACCCCTTTTCCAAATATGAAAAAACAGAAGGGGGCCAGTCCTTTTGAGCTTATGGGGTTTTTCCAAGGTGCCGGCAAGGGACTTTTTTTGGGAGCTGTAACTAGGGTCAGGGCCAGTACATTCCTTTCGGCCCACTGGGTGAATGTCTTCCGCCAAAGGGCCACAAAACCAACCAACTTGGACAGGAAACCCGCAGCTTTCTCCCCCCATGTTGTCAAACTGCGCTCTTTCCCCAAATGTCCCCCCCTTTCCCCACCACCACCACCAAACCACCACTCGCCTCCAAAACTACTGCCCATCTACCACAGTGAGGGCACAGGGGTGCCCACGCATTTTCTACCCTGGCTTCCCAGCGAACGAAGTCAAACAGGGGGGGAACTGTTCACGTCATGCGCAAGAAATCGAGTGGGGTTTTCCGCCCAAATTTGAAAATTTGGAACCAGTGACGGACAAGGAGTGACATGGTGCCGCGCTGCACCGGGGAAATGAGGGTCCATGCGCCTTGCATGGCCAAGTGTTCAATCTGTTGTGGAAAGGTTCCGAAGTCTTCCACCGATCTTAAACATTCTGAAAATGGAAAGGGAAAACTGTGCATGCACTTATCCATTCCTACAAAAAACAGGCACAAACCCTCCTCATTCAGAGCAGAAAGGCCTCCCCAACACATCTGATATGCGATGTTTCCACCTTGGGAATTCAGCTTTACATTTTTGGGCCGCTTATAACAGGGAAAGGCCTTAACAATTTTTCATGATCCGGCGACAGGGGACTCCCCCCTTTTAACTTTTTAAAATCACCAGGGGACTCATGCTGAACCTGCCATTGCTAACCATTTTTTAAAGGCGACGCTATTTGTCAGTCACCAGGGCTACAATGAATAACGTCATTTTCCCCCTTCAGTCCTGGAACAGATGCTGAAAAAAACTGTCTGGGCAGGGACGGAAAAACATGGGGACTACATCTCGCGACCACCATGAATCGGTGGGGAATGAAATGGGGGAAACATTGGAGCACAAGCATTGTCTGGTGAAATGATGTTTTTTCTACCCCGGTGAAAGAGAGGGGGACAAAGCACAGGGGGTAATGGAATGAGGAAATGAGGGGAGATGAAAACCCCCCAAACACTGTGGGAGTATACAGGGAGATGGAGGCAGGGATCCCCCAAGTCACTTGCCGGGGGCCGCAGCTGCTGATTTGCCTGGGTAGTGACACCCGAAGATCACAATCCGGCAGAAAAGGGTGACTTTTGGGTCCCACCCTCTTGGGCCCTCGCACTGGGTCCAAAATGGGAAACCTTTTTTCCACTGCTGAGAGGAAGGACAAAAAAAAAAAAAATATAGGGAAAAACCTCCTTTGTCATTTTGGGGCCCCTGCCCCATTGGGGCCCCAGGCCCTTTCCACTGACAGGGCCCGACCGGGGGGGTTTCCCACGCTCACGGGACACCCGCCGCGGCTTTCTGGGGGGAAGGGGGGGGGGGGGGGAACAGCACCCAGCTCCATCAGCAGCAACCTAAGTCTGTAAATCCCCTGATTGATGAGCTACCCTTACCCCCCCTATTGGGTGCACTCAAACCCGCGCAGGACCTGGGGCAACCCAGACCAAAAGGTTTGGGGCCTACTTGGGAAAAACACCTGCCACCCCCCAGTTAAAAATCCCCTGGACAAATGGGCAGCCAAAATTTGATGTGGGCCCGGGAACTTGCCAAATTTTCACGGAGAACTTTCCGCCCACCAGGGAAATGGGGCACAAGCGGGTGTTTTTAGTGCAGGGGGCCATCCCTTTACCCCAAGGAGAACCTGCTTGTCCACCGGAAATGGGAACGATTAACTTTGTCAAGATGAATCAGGCGTGGATCGGCCAGGATTTCCACACACCAATGCCTTAGGCATCAGATTACATCAGCCATGACGCCTCACCAAAACTTTGAGAAATGAGTCTGGATTCAAACTACATGCCTCAGCTAGTATTCTGATCCCACCACCCGCCTGATGCCACACATCTGCCGCCAGTTTCTCTATCTGCCTACCATCATCTTTAGCAGGGACTGGTATTGCCACTCACCTACACACTGTCATTGTGCCAATCTATGACCTCATGCTGCTGCTGGTGCCGTGACATCCACACTGTGTCATTGTGCCACTCTATGACCTCATGCTGCTGCTGTTGCTGTCGTGACCTCCACACTCTGTCATTGTGCCACTCTGTGGCCTACTCCTGTTTTTGCCACCTCCAGAATGTCATTGTGCCACTGTCTGTTTCATGCTGCTGCTGTGGCTGCTGCTGTGACCTCCACATTCTGTCATTGTGCCACCCTGTGGCCTACACCTGTTTTTGCCAACTCCAGAATTTTATTGTGCCACTGTCTGACCTCATGCTGCTGCTGTGGCTGCTGCCGTGACCTCCCCACTGTGTCATTGTCCCACTCTGTGACCTAGACCTGTTTATGCCCCCTCCACAATGTCATTGTGCCTCTGTCTGTTCTCATGCTGCTGCTGTGGCTGCTGTCGTGACCTCCACTATCTGTCATTGTTCCACTGTCCCCCAAGCACCCCCAAGCATCGTGGCAGTATACAGTAGAGATGGAGGCAGGGAGTCCCTCAGAATCACTTGCGCACATGGCCCGCAGCATGCTGATTTGCCTGGCTAGTGACAGCAGAATAGTCACCATCCGGCAGAGGGATGACTTCTGGCTCTCCACTCTCTTGAACCCTCGCTACTGGTCCAAAATGGGAGCCTTTTTTCCAGCTGTTGAGAGGAAGGACAAACTCAAGTACTATAGAGAAATCCTCCGTAATCAGTTTGCTAACGTTCCGAAACCATTTTTGGCCAAGGCAATTCTACTTCCATCACCTTTATCATTAATACCATTAATAAATGTGGTAGTTTGAATTCAGTTTCTGCGTGACACCAATTTGTTGAAATGCAGCGTATGGAACTTAAACTGAAGGAGAGCCTAACTACCGGGAATGTTTTAGGTACTTATTTTGCATTCGGTGCCATTAGGGATTGAATTTAGTATAAAACTGGAATGGTGAAGCAAAAGCAAATGCTGCAAAACTGGCTTGGTATGAACTTCTTCAGTATGAGAATGTGAATCGTATGTCCAACTTACAGAAAGTAAAAACTGCCTCTGGGACTATGAATTAAATCATAATGATCTTTAGAGCCTATACAGAAAGCATCTGTCATATCCGTGTACCGTACCTCTTTCCTCCGTCCCTTGACCACAATCCTTGCCGGCTGTCCCGACCTTACGCATGTCCCCGAGTCGGGGACAAGCGTCAGGTCAGGACAGCTGGCAAGGATTTTGTACCTCGCTACACCTCGGCTGCAACCGCAAGCAAGTCACGTCAGGGGTAGCAACCTAGTAGACTCCCGCCACAGCAAGTCCATCCCGCTTTGCGGAGGGCTCTGGTGAAAACCGGGACCTACTTAGATTCCACTCCCTGGCGTGGCTATTGCCATCGTCCCCTTACTGTGCTGAGACCTGTGGCAGCTCCAGTAACCTACTGCTGTGTTCTTTGATGCTATTGTAGGATCTTAGCCCTCAGCTTGTTTTTTCCAGCTGGCTGCATTCCCGCTTCAGTTTTTTTTTATCAGTTTTGCCCCCGTAAGTGCTCAGGGAATTTTAGAGTGATTCTAAGAGCGGCTGCAGTCATGTGCAGGTCATACTAAAACACAGCATTGTATGAAGACCAAACCAAGCTCCCTCTGCATATTTAAGCATGGCACAATGTTCTACAGCACCCTACAGGCTCTCTGCAGCCAGGAAATAGCTGTTTTATAAGAATTTTGTCAGGAAATTCGTCGAAGTCGGCGAATCGAATTTTTGAGAAATGCGCCTATCTCTAGTGGTGAATTGCTTCACTGTAGTGTCAGTCCACCCCCACACATCTTTGTAGGCAACATTCACCTACGATTAACACCTGACTTTCTTCATGAGACACACGCTACTGACTTCAAAGTAGGAAGTGGTCACAACAATGTGACTCAACCTCAACTGTGATTATATATATATATATATATATATATATATATATATATATATACATATACACGTATACACATATACTCACATGGTCCTCTGAACAAAATGTTACTTTATTATTATCCTATCAGTAATATTTTTAATAAGACAATCCATTCAAGTTATCGTTTGAAAGTTTATTAATTGACTTTCCCTGCTGAAAAAAAAAAATGTTCTTAAACCACTGTAATAAAACATCGCCAAAAGATTCCTAAACCATTTTTAAAAGAAAATTTATCAAGTATTTAAAAAAGAAATCGGGTTAGCAAAAAATTAATCAATGGCGTATGCAACCATATTAAGGAGCCCCAAAAAACCTTTTTTTCAAATTTTTGGAGACTAAAGCGGGAAATTTTACAAATTTTTAAAAATATTTTTTGGGTTTTAAACCCTAAAGGGAAGGACATAAAAAAAAAAGAGATTTTAATTTTAATCCACAGATACGTTCATAAAAAAGGACAAAAAAATGTACGAATTCAAGGGCCGTATTTTTTTTTTTGTTTGGGCGCCGAAAAACCAAACAGTTTCTAAATAGATATAGAAGTGGGTAGAATACGACAGTTTTTTTGGCCCTTTTTTACGTAGAGTTTAAAATTTTGCCAAATTTTCTCTAAAAATTTTGGCGCATTCTTTTATGTCCAAAAAAATTTTGGGGGCCGCTTTAAAGCCTATGTAATGAAACCAAAAAAATTTTGCCCCGTTTTTCTACACTCTTCTATATCTTTTTAAACTGTGGTGTCGGCCCAAAAAAAAAAAAAAAATACACATTCAATTCATACATGTCCCCAAACCAATTTTGAAATTTGCTTTGTGGGTGTAATCTTAAAACATTTTTGCCCTAATCTATTACATAAACTTTTTTTTTTTTTTAAAAAAAAGGTTTATTTATAATTTTTGTAAATTGAACAAAAAAGAAAACAAAAATTTCTCACATTTAAAAATTTCCCATCTGGCGGGTAACAGAAAAGAGCAACTCAAAAAAAAGGGGGTAGAAAAGTAGGAAAATACCGAAACAATTATTTCTCAACGTTTTTCAGAAAAGTACTTTAAAATTTCCCCATAATTTGGCCCAACTATAAACAAGATCTTTACAAAGTAAAAAAAGGAGATTGCATAAAAAAAGCTGGACCGGGTTTCCCCCAGAAAACCCTTGTTCTCATTTTTTTCCTCCCCAATCACTACCCCCACACACTCATCCATCTTTAAACATTTTGCCGGCCCTTGGTCGGTTAAAAAAACCCCTCAACAAACCCCACCGCCTGAGTAAAATTTTTCCCAAAAAAAAACCCCCCCCCCAGACTCAGGGAAAGGGCGTCTGGGAAGGGCCCTTAGAGCAAGGGTGCCCTTTTGTAATCAGGGATTTCCGAAATTTAACTACTTTTTCCCCCACTGCTCTGGGGGGGGGATCTTAGGGGGTTTTCCCCAATTAAAGAAAAATTTTTTTCCCTCAAAAAAAAGCAAAGGAAATACAAAGAAACGGTCTCCCTTACTGGGGAATCAATTTTTTTCCCACTTTTCCCCAAAGAGACTGTTCAGGTGAAAAACACAGGGGGGAAACCCATTTTCCGTTTTTTGGGCAGGAAAATTCCGGGTTTTTTTAATTTTTTGAAAAACGGGCATTCCCATCCCAATGTGAAGCAATGTTCCCTGTCTGCACCAAAACTAGAGCAAGCGGGGAGAGGGCAGAAAATTTGCATTGGAAAAAGCCGACCGGGTAAAGTAAACCCCAGGGAGCCATTTATTTTTAATTTTTTTTTGATCCTTAGCATTTGAATTTGTTTAAGCCCGGGTTTTTTTTTTTAAAATTCGGGAAGGGGCTTCTTTTTGGTAGAAAGGAATACCCTTTCCCACCACCCCAAAGGAAATCGCTAAGGGAAGTCTGAAAACCCATTATGGGCCTTGTGTTTGGAAAAAACCCGGGTTTTCTAAAGGGTAACCCGCCTCAAAACCCCCCACTCCCCATATTCAATTGTACCCCCATCCACCCCAAACTGCCCCGCACAGGGCATTTTTAGTTGGAAGTACCAAAAAAGGGCCCCCTTTGGGAAGGGGTAAAAACTCAACGAACCCTCCCAAAGGGTCGAAAATTCCCAAACCTGTAAAAGCGCTTAAGATTTTTCAATCCCCCCGGGCAGCCCAAAATCCATAACCCGGGGAGATCTATTAGCTCTGGAAATTTTTTGGGTTTAAACCACAAGGGAACAACCGGGGACCAAACAGTATCCCCCCCCGCTATGGCCTAAGGTTTAAAAAGAAGTCTTCCACCCCAATATCCCGGGCACCATCGTGATGTAAATTGGTTTTGGAAAAACTTTTTCCCCCTCCCTGAAAAGGAAGATTGGCCAGCCCCCCCAGCGAGCCCACCAGTGCCGCCCAAGCACCAGGGATGGATCATGCTTTTTCCCCTGGCCCCCAAATTTTGATATGTGCCAACTGGCCTACATAATAATATTTTGGTGGGGAAAAATACCCCCACCTCCCCAAAATGGAGCCTTAATTTGTAGCCCTATTAAAGACAGGGGTTTTTACCCCCCCAAGGAAAGAAAAAAAAAAATTTTTTTCCCGCCCACAAATTGTGTTTCTAGGAAGCACCTCCGGACCCCCCCGGGTAAAATTTCAAAATCTTAGGAAAGAATCACCTTTTTTAACTATTTTTTTACCCTTTCCCAATAAGGGACAAAGGGGGGGAACCCCCGCCCACGTTTTCCCAAAAGCCTCTATTTTCCCACTTGTCTAAAGCCTGGCTGGGGGTTTTTAGATCACTAAATTAGGAAATTTTTTTGTGCCCCAACATTTCCAGGTATTGAATTGAGTGACCACCTGAAGGGGGAAAAGGGGGCACCAAAACCGGGGGTTAAAACCCGTTTTTCTAGCAAAAAACAGTAAAAGTTTTCCCCCAATTTTTTTCCCCCGCAACCCAAAAAAAGCCACAAAAATAAATTCATTTTTTCCCAAACCCAACTCCAAAGATGACCCTGGATCTCACAGATATATAAAACAACCATCTGCATAAAGCGAAATTTTTTCCCTAAAGCCCCGCAATGAACCCCCCCCCCCGTGTTTGGAAGGTTGCCTTAATCATGAGTGTTAATGGTTCCTAATAAGGGGTAAATGCAGCGGGAGAGCGGGGGACCCGTGTCTAAATACCCCCGCCCAAATGGGAACGGGGGGGACAACAAAACCCATTTACTCTAACTCTTTCCGGGGGGGTTTTTAGATACAACAACGAAACCATTTTAATAAAAATTTGAAGGAATCCCCATTCGCGATAGCCCCCCAGCCAATAAACCCCCACTCCCGGTCCCAAAAGCCCTTTCATTTTCAAAAGGGGGGCGACCACCCTACTCCCCGCATTTTTGTGAGCTATTTTTTAAATTTTGGGGAATATCCCCCGAAAAATTGGGTATGGCAGTTTTCCCCCCGGGATGAACCCCAGACAAAACCGTCTAAAAAGTGACTGAAACACCCCATTAAGTCCAGTTGGGCCCAAAACTTTTCGCCAGTAAACTTTGCATCCAATTTAAACAAGGGTATTGGCCTATAAGCTGCATTGGGAAACAGGGGGGCTGCCCGGTTTGTGGACTAAATTTTGATTCCCCCCGCCCAGAAAAGGAAGGTGGGCAGGGACTTTCCCCGCAGCCGCAGCCCCAAACAGCCTCTCCAGTCGTACTCCCCTTGTTTTTGTTGCCCCCGCTTTACTATTTCCCCTGGAAACCCCATCAGGTCCCCCGGGGTCCCCTTTTCGGGCCCCTATCCTTTCCCCATAGCCCCGCCAAAAATTTTCCCCAGCAAAAATCAATAGCTAATTTATCTGCCTCTTTCAAAGGTACAGGTAAAATTTTATTTTTTTCCCCAAAAATGGATTTTCTCCCTATCTGTAAATTCCCCCCCCCCCCCCCCCCCCCCCCCCCCCCCCCAAACTGGAGGAAAAAATAACTCTTTTTTATAGGAGGGAAAATTTCCACCCCGCTTTGTCCCGGGGCCCCAGCAGAGTGCCCCATCTGCACTAACAACATTTGGCCCCATGCATTTTGGGCGTTTCTTTTTCGGAAGGAACGCCAGTGCTCTACCCATTTTTTACACCTTCTACAAAAATAGATTTTTTTTGTGCAAGCATTTTTTCTGAGGTATCTGCCAATGAAGGATATCCCTTCTGACCAAAAAACTGTTCCCCAGCATTGAAGTTGGTCTGGACATATCCGCTTCCCTCTCAGAAATTCGCCCCAAATTTCCCCTTTCCTCCCTCAACCCACTCAATGCCTGCAAAAGCTCCAATTTATAGTCCCAGAACATTTTTAAAGGGGCCCCCATTCCACCATGGGATTTACAGAGCCCTCGTTTACTTTCCAATACTCTTCTACCTGTTCCTGACATATCCAAATACAATTAATTCCAGAAAAACTTGTAAGGTTGGGCCAGACTAAATATCGACCCCCTAACATAGTAAATCCCCTCTCCAAATTATCAATATCTAATCCAGAAAACCGGGAGAGTGTAAAAAAAATTCAAACTTACTTTTTTTCATACTATTTTTAAAATTTAAAATTGCAAAAATTTTTGTCCCCCCTTTAAAAAAAATCCACATAACCAAAGACAATCCCTAAATAATTTGTGCAGACCAATTAAACAGTACCTAAAACACCATGATGATCAAAATATAGCTAATCACCCAAACCAATATACAATAAGAACAAGGTTGACACTAATAATATATCGTGAACCTTATACTAGCCTCTAAAACCAATGTACCCCCCTTCGGAAGTGACCCTTCCGCGCAGCGCTGACTGCGGGGCTGCGAACGTACAGGACCGGCCCCTCCGAAAATGTGCATGCGCCGTAATTATTCCCAGCTGTGAACAGTGTTAAATTTAATGGGGAAGGGATCATGTAGTTTTCCCCCCTTGGGGGAAGGATACTGTGGCAAGCGCGTGGGTTTGGCAGGTAAAACCCTATACAAATCTCGGTAACAGTTTTGACCACATATGATACTCTTAATTCAAAAGGCTATTCACTTGGATTTTTTTTCCCCCAAAAAAGGGTGCCATTATATTAGATAGAGTGTACTATTACACGGGCCCCTTGTATATACATTGGTACTTAGAGGAATATAAGGTATCACAGATATAATTATTATGAGTAAACCCCTTGTTATAATTGTATAATGGTGTTTGTGATTAGGCATATATTTTCGAACACTACATGGCTTAGATACTGTAAATTGGTCCTGACAAATAAATTTATGAGGATAGTATTTTGCCGTTATTGGGGTTTTTTTCATTAAACACTAATTTTTGTAATATTGAATTTTAAAAAAAGTAGAATAAAGTAAGTTTGATATTTTATCCTACACTTTTGGTTCTTCCCCTTGGATTAGAATTGAAATTTTGGAGAGGGGTTTTACTATTTTGGGGGGTCATATTTAGTCTGGTCCAACCAAAACGAGTTTTCTGGAATTAATTGTATTTGGATTGTAATATTTACTTGTTTCTTTCACAATACCCCGGGTTTTCCCAATTTGATAGGGATTTCAGGTCAGTGATTCACAAGGGACCATGAAATTTGAAGTGTTTAAAGAAGTCGATTTTGGACAGGGTTTTTTAAAGGAAGATAATATGGAACAAAGGAGCTAAAAATAAAGGGAGAGGATTATTTCAAACGACTTAAGTGGGGTGGACTAAAGCCTTTTTGGAAAAAAAAACTATCCAAAGGCTTAACCTAGGGGGTTGAATTTAAAGCCCTTCCATCTTATTGGTTGAGGATAAATCCTTCAAAGGGAAAAAGGGGGAAAGGGAATTGGGAATAACTGTTCAAGGATTCTTTGAATTACTCATACTTTTAAACTATCACTTGAGGGATTGAAAGTGACAAACTAAATTCAAACAAAAAAAAAAAAAGATTAAGGAGATCAAGAACATTTAAGTTAAAACTAGAAAAGATCTAAATAAATGGAAAAAGAAATTTGTGAATGAAAACTAAAAAAATTACAAAGAGACATCAGTGCCTGCTTTTGGGGAATAATGTATAATGGAGGGGCAAATAGAAAGGGTCAAGTCCAACAGTACCGGGTCTTTGCTTCGATCCATCTCAGATATCTTCCTGTTTCTAAAAAAAAACGATGTCAAACAAAGAGCCCCATGACAAATGTCGGAAATAAAAAGGGCAAAAAAAACCCCGGGAAGAGAAAGGCCCTTCCCCTCATGAAGCTGGACATCCACAAGAAATGGGATGAAAGTAATCAATCAAAACCTAAAACCGGTAACCAAGCACAGGAAGAGGACTTAATTTGGGACTGACTTTTTCACCCATAAATCATTTAATTTTTTACAGCCTTAAAGGATTTACACCCATTTTCGAGGAAAATATCCCAAAAAATTACATGCCAAAAAAAGAAGGCAATCATTGAATACAGAGGAGGGGGAGGAGCGCTGTCCATACGGAGGGCTACTACTGAACAAAAAAAAATCTCTTCAGGGAACTTTCCATCGCTTTTTTGTGCCAGATCATCTAGGTTTCCCCCCCCTTTCCATAGCCCACAAATGGGAAATTTTCGTAAAACTTGTCATTTTTGGAAAAAAAGGATTTACCAAAAATCTGGCACGGTAACCTGATAGAAACAGAGAAACGCCTAAAAGAATACATCAATGCAAGTATTAATTTAAACCCCCCGGACAAGGGGGGAAAAAAGTGACAGCCCACGTAAATTACCCCAAAAAGAAGCTCTCCTCAGTTTCGGGTAAAAAAACTTATAAAAAGAGTCTCTAATCCCCTTGAAACTTTTTAGGGGAAAGAGGATTTTTTTGAAAAGGCCTTTCAGAATGGGATTACCCAAAAGGTTTAAAGAATACTTGATGGGGAAAACACCCAAAATTCCTATTTGTACCAAATCCCCAAAATTCAAAAGGACCCCACCAGTCCCCCCAGGGCATCCCCCTAGTGTCCGGGGGTTTGGGGGGTTTTTGATCCTGGTGTAAATTTTAGATCATTTCCTTGGGGCCCTTTTTAGTTGTTGCCACCACGTAGGGAAGACGGGTGTACTTAAAAGAAAAGTAAAACCTTTTAAGGGATATAGAAATATTTTGGGAAAAGCATTAGCTAAAAGGAAAATATGGAAAAACCCGGGACTCTTAGTTTACGTATTTGATCAAAGATTTTATTAAGCCACCTCCAAAAGTCAAGGGGGTCCCCGAGCAGTGAGTCCCCCAACTAAACTGTACC
>JAODAL010064800.1:0-18528 GCA_025379985.1 Phyllomedusa bahiana
TGTAAAAATTTAATTTTAAAAAATTTGGGAAAAAAAACACTTTTTTTTTTGTTCACCTAAAAAAATGTTTTTTTAAAAAAAATTATATACTTTTTTTATATGTAAACAAAAAACTTTTCCCCAAAAAAAAATACAATTGCAAAAAAAAAAAAAAAACCAAAAAAGAAATTCCCTCATACGAATGCGTCATAGAAAAAATAGAGTGTTTTTTTTAATTGGGTAATCAGAGATTTTGTGCACACATTTTTTAGCCCCTTACCGCCGGAGCCAGTTTTGGCCTCTCGGGAAAGAGCCATTTTTTAAAATTCTGTATGTGTCACTTTATGTGAGAAAAAATTTTTTACACTTTAACCTATCCTGTGATTCAGAGTTTTTTTCTCTTGACCCCTTTGGGTTTAAGATAGAAAGAAATTTTGGCCCAAAAAAATGCTTGTTTATATGTGAAAAATATCAAAAAAATCGTAAAAATTTTGAAAAAATTTTCCAAATTTTTAAAAATTTCCAAAAATTTTCTGATGTAAGACAGTAGTTATTCCACTAAAAAAATAGTTTAAAAAATAGCATCCCCCTTTGTTGCTGTAGTTGGCATAATTTTTTTAAAATGTTTTTTTTTTTTTTTCGACGGGGGGGGCCCTTAAAAATTTTAAAGTAGTAATTTTAAAAATTTTCAACAAAATTTGCAATATAATTTTTTGGGGGACCAGCCCAAGTTCAAACCGTGATTTGATTGACCTGTTGTTAGTTCCCCCCAAAAAATTTGACCTCATTAAAAAAAACTAACCCCCCTTAAAAGTATTAAAACCGCTTTTAGGAAGTTTATAAAACCCATTGGGTTTGTTTACAGGAATTAAAGCAAAGGGGAAGGAAATTTCAAAATTTCACTTTTTTTTTGCAGATTTTCAATTTTTATACATTGTTCAAAAATTACGGAAAATTTTGGGATCAGTGAAATACAGCTTGTATTGATTCCCCAGATTTGCCTTTTTCAGAGTTTTCCCCAATATGGGGCCCTAGGCATTATTTGGCTCAACCACAACCCCAAAATGGAGGAGCACCTATTTGGGACTCAGAGTCTTTTTTTTCATTACCTTTTTAAATTTGGGGGCCATTTCAGGTTTGCGGAAAACCCAAAGGTGCAAAAAATTTAAAACTCCCCAAAAAAATTACCCATTTTTGGGATTTACACCCCTTAGGGAATATATCCAGGGGTGTAGTGAGCATATCAAACCACAGAGGGGTAAACAAAAAATTTTAAAGCTTTAGGTTTTTAAAAATTCAAAAAAAACAATTTTTTTTTCCAAATTTAATTTTTTAAATTTTAAAAACCCCCTTTAAAATTTTTAATTTTTTAAAAAAATTTTTTTTTAAAAAACACCAAAAACCCTTAAAAAACGACAATTTTTTTCCCAATTCCCCCCAAAAAACCCCCCCTAAAATTTTAAAATTTTTTTTTTTTAAAATTTTTTAAAAAATTTTTTTTTTTTTTTTATTTTTTTTTAAAAAATTTTTTTTTTTTTCCCCCCCCCCCCCCCCCCCCCCCCTTTTGCATTTAAAAAAGCCCAAAAGTCCCAAAAAGGTAAAAACCTTCCAAAAATAAACCCTTTTTTGGATTCGAAAGCCTCTTAGATCTCATTTAGGGGGTGTTTTTGTTTTTTTGGGGCACGGGGTTTTACAAAGTTATTTTTTTTTGCATTGGCTATGAAAATGGGGGAAAAAGCAATTCCGCCATTTTTTTTTGGGTTTCAATTTTACGGAGTTCCCCCGTGCGTATAAAATGACAGGATATCTTTACTATGGGGGTCGGTACAATTGCAATGGTTTTGATTTTATTTTTAGTTTTTTATGTTTTATTATTTTAACACTAAAAATTAGGTTAAAAAAAAAATTTGGGTTTTTATGTTGTTCTGTTCTGATGGGCCAAAACGTTTTAAGTTTTCTGTTTTACAGAGCTGTTTCTGGGCTTTTTTTTTGGGGGATTAGTTGCTTTTTTATTAGTACCATTATGGGGGGCATATGCCGCTTTGTTAAAACTTTTTTTTAAGGTTTTTGTAAAGGCATTTTAAAACAAAAACAGCTTTCCCTGGTAGTGTTTTTTTTTTTTTTTTTTAACAGCGGTCACCGTGCAGTATAACTGGACATATAGTATTATCGCAGGCCCCCCCAAATACATTAAGCGATACCCAATTTGATATTTTTTTTATGTTTTACTGTTTTTTTTTTTCTTTAACTTTTATTTTATTAAAAGGTTTTATAAAGGGTTTAAATACCGTAAAAAATGTGAGTCATTTTCACGTCATATAAAAATGTAGTTATAAAAGGAAAAAACATTGTAGAAAGTTTAATCCCTTTAGAAATTGTGAATATAAACTGAAAATATGATCTTCCCAACCCCTTTAAAACTTTGATATCTAGATAAATTTTTTGCAAGGAAAAAATTAAGAAAAGGGCCACAGGGGAGGAAAATTTTAAGACTTTCCCGTAGGCCCGCAGCTCGTGCCTATCCAGTCAAAGACTTAGTAAAAGTCTTGAGAAATCTTAAAATAACCCCGGGTTTTCCCATACTTTGTAAAAGGGAAACCCCAAATTTTCATCCATTTTAAAGGGGCTGTGGATATTCCTTTTTGTCTTTTTCTCCTGAATACGGGCACATCAGTTTCCCCTGGGGGGAAGGGGAAGCCTGTTCCCAAGTGTGCAGCTATAAAGGGCATTTATTTGCTGGGGCAAATACAGGAACAATTTCCCAAACCCCACCCAAGAGACGGGAATAGAATTTTTAAAGAGATGGTCTGGGGTGAAAGGGGGAAATCCAGGTTTGGAAAATCTCAAAGGCTAGCGATTGTACTTTCTTCCAGAATGGGACAACCATTAACAAGCCCAAAAAATAAAATGGGGGACACCCCCCCCCCGGGGCCTCCACACCTCCAACAAACATCTGGAACCTTTGGGTTAAAACCTATGCGCATTTTGGGTGTGTGATACCAGTCATTAGAAATTTATTTTTGATTCTCCTTTTCGGGTGGAAGCAAAGGGCCCGGGGCCACCGCCCCATATACTCCTCCACTCCTCCTGTGACAATTGCGACCCAAAAAAATTTCCTCCCTTTGGACATATGGGAAATTTTTGTTTAAAAATTTGTCTTGCTCGGGTGAGGATAGGACCCGATAAATTTGCCCAAAAATCAACCCCTGGTAGGGGACCCCCCCCGAAGCCCTGTTAAAAGAGTGATGGTTTGGGAGACCTCATTCGTGCCCAGTATTGACTTCATAAGTGTTTAATTTGCAAAAAAGAGAAAAGAGAGGAGGCGGTAAGTTAAAAACTAGATTGGAGCTTGCAAAAGGTCTGATTTCCCATGGTGGTCCATTCACTACATCCGCAAAGGGGAAAAAATTTAGCCTCAAACCCGGCCTCCCGTTTATCCATCTCCCCTTTTTCTGGAGAGAGGGGAAAAAAAAAAGGAAAGTCATAGCGGAACCCCCCGAGACAATGAAAACCCTTTTAAAAACATCTTTTCCCAAATTTTGGGATCTTGTCAGGGCCATAGAATGTGCAGGGGGAAGCCCAAATTTTAACGGCCTGGTTGGGGGGGAGGGGGCCCCCTTTTTTAGTTTCTCCAGCTCCATCCATCTAGTGTAAGGTTTTAAAAAGGGGCCCAAGATGGAATAGCTCTGTTGTGCTGCCAAAAATACTTGGTGTTTTCTGGGAAAGGTAGACCCCCCTGCTCTTTTTCCCGCTAACAGTATAATCTTGGCAATCCCGGGGGTCCTGCGGGCCCATATAAAATTTAAAAAAAGTTACCTGCAGAGACTAAGGGTTGGGCCCGAGGGGCTGGTATCGGCAAGGTTTCGAACAGATACCTAAGTTTCGGGAATTTGGGGCATTTTTATGCAGTATGCGGCCCAAAAAAAACAGCGACAACTTATTCCAAACGATCCAGAATGTTTAATTTCCTTATAAGCTTTTGGGAAATTAAAGTCTAAATAGTGGGAGACCACGAAGTTAAATTAATTTCCCCCATAAATTCAATGTTCCCCCTTTCCCAAAGGGTACCAAACATTCCCTTAAAATTTTCCATACTTTTCCCCCGGGGGCCCCCAGGCAAACCCTTGTTTTTAAAGGGATTTATCTTGTAACCTGAAAGGACACTTTCCCTCCAATAAAGAATGCAAATTTAAAGGGAGCGAGATCAAATGGATCTACAAGTGTTAATAAAAAGTCCTCCGCCCTTTAAAGGAAAAATTTTAACCCCTTTTCCCCTTCACCGTTTAAAATTTGATTTCTGGGACATTTAATCGCAGCCGCTAGGGGTTCAATACTATGGCAAATTTAAAAACGGGGATAGGGGGGAAACCCTGTCTAGTACCATTGGAATTAATATTTTGAGGGCATAGCGTGGGGTAACCGAAAGTAGCAGGGGCAGGAGTAAAATCCCCCTAGTGCGGGGATAAAAGGGCCACTGATCCCCAAAAGGGTTGGGTGTGCCCGAACAGAAATGACCCAATTTAGGGGTCAAAAGGGTTCTCGGATCTTTAAAATTAATAAAAAAATTTGATCACCCCTGCAGTTGCAACATCAATGAGATCAAAAGGCCCTCCTGGTGTTGTCTCCACCTTGGCGACATGGGATGAAAACCCCCCTTGTTCCCCTGTATTAAAAGGGGGAGATGAAGAGGAGTCTATTTGCCCTAATTTTGGGAGATTTTTATAAACTGCAAATTAAAAAACGCTTGGGGGTATAGCTGCCAATTCTAAGGGGTCTTTCCCCTGGTTTGGGTATTAAAATGTTTTTTATGAGTGCAGCATTTTGTCTGGGATGGGGGACCCCTTTGGGGAAAAAGGGTTTTTATAGCACCAAAAGGTCTGGGGAAACGCTGGGGTTGAAATAACTGATAATACAGATAAGTAAGCCCACCAGGACCTGGCGCCTTTTCAGAGGGGAGATTTCCAATGACCTCTCTGAGCTCCTCCTCTCCAATGGGTGCATTGAGGGATTCCAAGGCTTCAGGAGAAAGAGTAGGTAAATTACATGAATTCAAGAAACCCAATCTCAACTTGTCTCGGTCAGCACTCCCTCCTGGCAGGTCGTCTGGAATGTTATATAGTTTTGCGAAAAAAGAGTGGAAAACCTCTGCAATGGCTTTTGGGTCATAGGCCGGGACTCCCCTGCTATCATTAAGAGCATGAGGGGTACGGCGTTCCGTTTCATCCCTTAGCACCCTGGCCAGAAGGGGTGTGTGATTTATCGCTTTATCTGTACTTATGTTTCGTGAAGACAAGAAATTTCTCTGCTCCCAGCCGTGCTAGACCCCGCTGCTTAGCACTTAGACTCATTTTTTTTCTAATTTTATATTTTGTAGGGTGTGAAGCCAGACTCGCCTCCAGTTGTTGAAGTTCAGCGGAATATTCACTCCACTTCTGCATTCTATCTCTCTTTAACCTAGATCCTAGGGCAATACACTCCCCTCTAAATACTGCTTGTGACCCTCCCAGAGGACAGTCGGCGATGACACCGGATCCCGCAATTAACCTCAAAATAATTAGAAATGTGTCTCCTCAAATTTCCTTTCTATGTGTAGAGTGCTTGAGGAGAGAAATCGTTCAACCTCCCAAAGACAGACCCCGGCAGATGAGCCAGAAGATTTAAAGGGCAGGCTTATCGGGCATGATCGGACAAGGTTATAGCTCCTATTTCGCAGAGTCCATCATCCGGAGAGTCAAAATGTTACCAAAAAAGTTTGTCGATTCTGGAATGAGATTATGTGGAGCGGAGAAGAAGGAAAAAGGGCTTCTCCCTTGGATGGGCGATCCCCCACAAATCAAACAATCGGAATCTACGGACCAGTTGTCTAAAGCCTCTGTAGGTATTTCTTTGGGATGAGGTATGTGCCGGGGGTCCCAGTGAGAGTCTATCATAAGTATCTGAGAAGGTCAGATTGAAGTCTCCACCCACTATAATTGCTGACGGCGGAAAGCGGGGCAGCTTATTCAGGAGTCGCTTCAAGAATCGCAGTTGCCCTATATTGGGAGCATAGACATTGCATAACAAAATAGGGGAGCCCCCCATCTGCCCCTCAAGAATCAAAAACCTCCCACCTGGGTCCGCTATGGGAGTTTCATACCGTGATTGGGCAAGCACTTGTGAGTAATATGGTCACCCCAGCTTTTTTTTCTAACATCCTGTGAGGCCATAAAGGTTTTTGGATATAATTGCTGAAGAAAATTAAAATTTCCCTCTCTGTTAAAATGTGTTTCCTGAAGGAACACCAAGTCAGGTCTATTTTTTTTTAGGTCTATTTGTAACATCTTTCCTTTTCAAATTGGGAAATTTTCCCTTTAAAATTCAACGAATACAATTTAAACATTAAGTCGTATGGAAATTTACCTGCAAATGTGCACCCTGGGGATCCCCAATGCCTGAAACAGAAACAAGGGGGGAAAAAAGGGAAGGGAGGGTTTCAAAGGACAGGACAGACAACCAAAACGTATACCATCCCCATTTTTCTCCCAAAGGCACTATGTCGGGGAGATGTGGCAACACAGCAAGATATGTACTAACAGTAGTTACTTCAAGCAAAGCAAAAGTGATGTCACAAACGGAATGACACCTCGGGGGGTAGATCTGAACTGAAAATTAAGCTGCAGGACCCAACAGGTCGCGGAGAGCACACTGCATAAAGAGTGCGATAGAAAAGTGGGCGTCATGGGGGCCAGCCCCAAAGACCAAAGCAGGTCAGGGCATGGCCCCCCACAAAGCCTCCAAGACATATGTGGGGGGGAAACCCCCATAGACATTATTTCAACGTATTTGAACTGTAAAACAGGGGGACAAGAAGCATGAGGTTACCCGGTCGATGAAGAGTGAGCGGGGGTTTTCTCTGTTCCCTCTCCCACCGAAATCCAACCGTCCACAAAAATCCGAGCACTTTTAGCTCCAGAAAAAACAGTTAGCAACAAATCAGTAAACGAGGGGGGACCCCAAACCCCTCTTACCCAAAACATATTTCAGTCTCCAGATAAAAAAATTTTGATTAACCCAGCATAGAAGGTGCCCAAAAGATAAAAAAAGAGGGCTTTTGTAGTAAGAGTTTCGCAGGAGGTGAAAACCTCTACTCTCCCTATTTTAAAAGGGAGTGGGGGGCGAAGGGCACATCCACCCGAGTCCCCGGGGTTGTTGAGGGGTGGTCTCCCCCCGTTTGGGCTGTGCTTTTTCCCAAAACCCGGGCATAGCCCCGGAGGTGGGTCTTCTTTTTCCCCGTCCGCAGGTCAGGTGGCAAGATCTCCAGGGCAGAGAGAAATTTGATACATCCTCAAAGAGCCTAGAATGCAGAGCGCCTTTCCCTTGGGAAATCAAGCTGAAGGGGAACCCCCAGCGGTCTATATGGAGTGTTCCGTAAAAACCCTGCAGTGGTTTGAGATGACTTTTTTTGGGAGGGGATCCAAGAGATCAGGGAAATTTGAATTTCACACCCTTATTTTGGACAGTTTTCTGTCCGAGCTTTCCCCAGGATCTGCCCCTTTTACCGGGAAAGTCGTAGCAGCAGATGATGTCCCGCGGGCGGGCGCGGGTCCCTTTGGGTTTGGGCCCTATGAGCTCTTCCTTTTTAAAACTTTGTAGGGCATGTTTCCCCCCAAAGATCCTGAAGGGGCCCTCGGGTTTTAAAAAAACCCCTCTGTTCCACCACCTCCGGAACCCCCCTACTCTCAAATTGTTTGGGCACCTCTATTGTCCAAATCCTGCAGCTGCGATTATATCCCGTAGGAGCTTTTTTTTTTTTCGGGTTTGGGAAACAACGTTTGCAAAAAGCGACATATTACCGGTATGTCTTGAGCAGATTCAAAAGAGTCCACCCTTTCCGCCCTATGCTTTAAGTCTGCCCAAATGAGCAAAATTTTGTTGAAAGGTTTCCTTTACCTCTGCAGTTGCCCCTGGAGATCTGCTTTAGGGGAGTCTTTAAGGAGCCCCTTTTCCAAACAGGGGGAGCATGAGTTGGGGGCTCATCATGGATTCCGGGGAACATGCTGAGGGCTTGTAATTGGGATAGTGTCGTCAGTTGGCAGAGGGATCTGCTGTATTGTCTTTTAGGAGGGTCCTTTTCCTGAGTCCCACACAGGTTAGTAGCAGAGGTGGGGTAGACCCCCCGTTTTTTTTTGGTTTTTTTTAGTGACATGTGTCGACAGTGAGGGGGTTTGATATAGACTACTTAACTCCTGAACTTTCAGTCGGGGTTTCCCATGATGGGGGTCCTACACTGAGGAGCAATAGTAAGGCCCAGTCCAGGAGATAAATGGCCGCTTTAGGGTTTAAAACTGGTACCCCAAGAACCCCCTTAATAGCACCAAGGTCCCAGGAAACTTCACTGTGTTTCCGGGAAACCCCGGGGGTCGTGACAGGGGGCTAGAGCTACACCAGCAAGGACAGGGTGGAGTAATGGGGTGCAGCGCTGGGGACAGGGATCCCGTGCAGTACCGAACTTTAATCTCTGTCTGTCACGGGTCCCCGGTCCGCGCGCCTGCACGATCTAATGGCGTTACAGCGAGTCACTTGTCCTGCCTCTTGATCTCCGTGGCAGCGGAGTGTCTGTCGGGTTCCCCTATAAGGGTACAGGCGTTCAGCCCGGGAAATCCTGGGGCCGCGTCCTCCGGCATAGGCCTCAGTCTCCTCCGCCTCGTGTGAGGCTGTGTAGCGCTCTGCAATAGGGACGCCCGCCCTTCACAACGTCTCCTCAGGGTGCCTAGGGTGCTGGCTAGCTGTGCTCAGCGTTCACATGCAGGGTGGTCTCGGATTGCCCCCGAACCCCAGCAACTCTCCCGAGCCATAAATATGCAGCCCCCTTTGCCAGGTCCAGGCCACGCCCCCCCCCCCCCCTTTTTTGCTTTTTCACAATAAAACACTTTTATTCAAAAAGGAAAACAGTTTTTGCATCGCCAAGTCTGAGAGCCATAACGTTTTTTTTTTTCTGTGTCGGAGCTGTGTAGGGCTTGTTTTTTGAGGAAAAGTTGACGTTTTTTTTGGTATAATTTTTTTTGGGGGACAAGACTTTTTTATCAGTTTTAAATCCCTTTTTTGGAAGGCGGTGAAAAAATCCTGAATCCTATAGTGTTTTTTTTTTTTTAACAGCGCTCACCATGAAGTATCCATGACCAGTTAGCTTTACTCTCTGGGTCAATTGATTTTCGGTGATACCCTATTTTATTGTTTTTTTTAAAAATTTGAAGCCTTTAAAAAAAAAAGTTTTTTTGTGTTAAATAATTTTATGCATCGCGTCTTCTGAGAGCCATACCTTTTTTTTTTTTCGTATCAGAGACTGTAAGGGCTTTTTTTTTTGGGGATGAACGAAGTTTTAAATTTGGGACAACTTTTTGGGTTTATATGAGTTTTTTTATCGCTTTTTATTCCATTTTATGTGCTGAAAGTACAAAAAACGCTTCTGTGACTGTTTTTTGTTTTTTACGGCGTTTACCGTACAGGTTAATTAAGTGACGATTATGGGTGGGGCGTTACCAGCGGGAATACCAAATAGGGTACTTTATTTTTTTTTAAAAACTTTTTGGGGGGGGGTTTTTAAAAGGGAAAAGGGGGTGGGGGGGTTTTTTTTTATTTTATTTTTTGAGTTTTACTTTTTTTTCACTTTTGACATTTTTTTTAACTTTTTTTCACTTTTTCTTCTAACAGCAATCTAGATTGGGTTAGAAGGCAACCAGTGCACAGTATTAGTACTGGTATGGTCGCCATGAAAAACCCCGTCACCTGCCCACAATGCATTGCGGGGATGGGACGTCACAGAAGCTCACTCCTCCCGCCTGCGGTTTTATTTTCGCAGCCATAACAGGCTGCGGTAAAAAAGCTTAATACCCGGGCCGGAGCTCACTCCAGCGGGGGGGTACGGCATGCAGCCAGCGGTAATTTACCGCTGGTCCCATGTTGCGACGCGCGCAAATTCGCCCGCAAGCCACGTGTCGCCAGGGCGTATGGATACTCCATTTGCGGAAAGTCCTTCCCGCTAAGGCGTATCCATACGCCCTATGTCGGGAAGGGGTTAATTTGTTATAGGATATAGCATGTGGTCAGCCTTCCTAACCCATATCACTTTGTATAGAGCCTCTGTACACTCCGGGGGGTGTGCTGAGCCAGGCCCCAGAGGATCTGCAGCTTGATAGACCTCGCTGACTGGTGCTCACAGCGAGGTTGACGGGGGAACAGCCGGGGGGAGGACAGGAGGGGGGGGATGCGGTAGAGAGTGAACGTGAAGGGGGTGGGGGAGAGAGTTAATTGCTGCGCAGGCTGGGTAAAAGCAAGATGCAGCCCCTTTTGCGTCTTTAAGGAAAGAGCAAGCTTGTTTTTGCCTTTCCCCCCCAGGGGGCCCCCCCTGTTTCAGGGGGCCCCCGGGCACCCCCCTACCCTGCCCATGGAAAGACGGCCTGTACCTGAGATCAAATTTAAAAAGGAACATAGCGGGTCTGGTTTTCGGACTTTGAAAAAAGAATAAATGTGGACATCGGGTAGAATGATTAATCTAAAAGCAGTGATGCATGGTAGATTCTATAACATTGTATCAAAACCTTGATGTTTTACATAAAAAACCTGGGAACGGCTTTTTGAAAAAAAAAAAACATCTGTTTAAAATGGGTAAAAATAGAGCTTTCTTGCACCAACTTATGATGCGTTAATTTTAGAATGTTCACCTATGACGTTGAAAAATTTTTTAAAAAATTTTTTATTAAAAATTTAAAAAAAAATTTTAAAATTATTAAAAATTTAGTTTGTAATTAAAAAAAGGGTTTTGGATTGTAAAATTAGGGTTGAATAGTTTAAAAATGGGGGTTTTAAAAAGGATAATTGTTTAAAAGGGTTTATCCCCCCAAAAGGATTTTACATTAAATAAAATCACACAAAAGGGGTTTCTGTTAAAAAAGTACTTCTCAAGAGAGATTGGTTTGCTGAACCTGCCTTAAAAAAAATAGAACCTGGTTGTACACAATCCCTGGTTCGACAATAGTAAATAAAAAAAAAAAAAATTGAGACATTTGTTATCCCCCCCTAGGATGGGGTTTTGAAGATTATTTTAAGGAGAACAACAATTGTAAAAGAGGTCAGAAAGAACCAAAAAGTCCAAAAGGTAACAGGTAAAGAGCTGCATGTACAAAGAAGAAAAACCTCTGTTTATGTGTCTACTGTTAGAAAAACACCAAAGAAGAATTCTGTTCATAGAAGGATACAACAAGGGAAGCCACTGCTGTCCAAAAACTTGTTGCCATTAATTACATATTTGCCTGAAACAACTTTTGCACTGTTTACAATGCTCTTGGGAAAATGTTCTTAGGACTTATGAGACAAAAGTAGAACTTTTTAGCACAAAGGCACAATGTTTTGTTTGGAAGAAATAGAACACCACAAACCCAAATGAAGCTTGGTGAAGGGGGCATTATGACTTGGGACTGATTTGTTGGCTCAGGAGGGTAGACACCTTGTGATCATTAGGGAGACTATAAACGAACATTTTGCAGGAGAATTTAAAGACAGCAGTCCATGACCTCAAGCTGAAGAGACAATGGGTTATGCAACAAGACAATGACCCAAAGTAAACTAACTAAAAAATGGTGGAAAAGTAGAAGATTAGGGTTTTGGAATGACCAAGATGGAGTGCTGACTAGTGGTATGCTTCAGAGTGCTTTCATTCAAGGTACCCACAACCAAATTTTACCTGGAATTCATCATTCTACCCTACAACCAATCAGCAGCCTGACAGTCAACTGGGAAAACATAGTGTTTTCTTTATCTTAGAACTAGCCAGAAACCCTGTAATGTTCAATAGAATTTGTGCCCACATCTAAGATGGAGGAAACACTACAGTTTGTCAGTCTGATTGGCAGTCTGGGTGCAGGCTAAAATGACAAATTCCATCAAAATTTGGTTTCGACTGTGCCAAATGTTAAGTACTCTGATGTGCAACATTAGTCCTAACCTTAAAGGGGATTTGCCACCAGACCAAGTACTGACCTCCGTTCAGTATGAGAGCAAGATGTAAACAAATCACGCTGAGTCATGAAGCTGCAGTGGAGAGAGGGAGGGGGAGGGGTAGTGAGGAATCCAAAGGGAGCGTCTCAAAACTTAAGTGAAACAAATAAACAGTACAACAGTGGATTCAATACAGCAAGATACAGGCTCATACACTGCACGGGCAGGAGAAACCTTATCGCTAAGCAGCTAATGTTTAAACACGCAGCAAGAGACAGAGACGCACACAGACAGACACACAGCCAGAGCACAGAGCTGCATAAGGGGGTCCGTGACATGTTCACTCAAATAATCAAACTATAACTTGTGAATTCTGTATACAAAAGAGAACACCTATTCTAAACAGCAGATTGAAAGCTTCTTCATCAGATAAAGCAGGGATCTAATAACACTACAAGCTAGTTATTCGTATACAAAAGAAAAAAAATTTTGGGTTTACCCGGGGGCCTTAAAAGACCATTCATTCTGCCTGTCATCAGATAAGAAGTGATTCACGCAAGCGCGGCCTTTCAGCTCCTGGGTCGTGACTAGGGGAAGCTTTGTGGTAACCAAGGGGGGTTGAGAAATGCTGTAGCTCTCAGATTTTTCACTTTTTTAATGACATATATTTAGAAAAGTGATTAAATACCCATTTTGGAGGTTCCCACGTCAACATTACATGGTGGCAAAACCCCTTTAACCCTATCGAGATCTTGTGACATGACATAAAGAGGGCCTGTGCACACAAAATATCCCCCCAAAAAATAATAAAACACATTTGTACAGAGGAATAGTCTAAAATTCAGTAGTTTACCTTACTTTCTCCCTCCCTTTTTCTCCCTGTATTTTTACTAATGTACTCAACAAAAGACACGACGACTACAGCTGTTTGTGTGTTATTATTTTAGTTAGATTGTGTTGTGTTCTAGAATTGCATATTGGGTAACAATCAGACCACATAGTAGTAATCAATGCAGAAATTCAGGTAATTCCACAGGGTGTATTTAATTTCTTTCAACTCTACCAAAAGTCTTTTACATACGTAGGAACATATGAGGTTTGACCTCCTTACAAGAAGTGATTCTTCAGTCCAGGCCACCTTCTTTCACTGCTCCATAGTCCCATAGTATTGCTTATTGTAGGGGCTGGCAGTGGTAGACAGAGGTTTCACCAATCTGCTTATCCCCATACCGAGAAAGCTGTTTTGCAGTTTGAGTTCTGACACAATATTCATAATTAACGCTTATAGACATTTCCATTGTACAAGATTTTCTGAGGAATCGGACTAGTCAGGAGAGAATGTATTAACTATACACATCAGGGAGCCCTTATGCCAGTTTACTAGTTGCCCATCCTGGGCTTTCTTTTGGTAGATACTAACCACTGCAGACTGGCAACACCTCACAAGACTTGTCACTTTGGATATGTGCTGACCCAACAGTCTAGCTATCACAATTTGGCACTTAATAAAAACACACAAATATTGCAGCATTCTGCAAATGTATGTGAACATTGACTATATGAATTATTTTCAATGGCATTACTGCCTTTGCGCATATTTTGATTAAACTGTATGGGTCTATACACCAATAGTGTATAATCTGGGGATTTGGTGTTAAGGTCTCCGATAAGCATGTTGTCAGGCAATGTGTTTCAATTAGATATCAAAGAAAAGATGTTCACATGGTATTGTACACCAAATCTGTATTATCCATCAGCGTACCATAAAAAGGACACACTGAGGGATACTGTGATGCAACTGCCACGACCCCACAGAGGTTAATAGAGCAAATGTAGCCTTTTGTGGATTGTGGATTATGTGTGCTACATTTCTCAGCAGTATATGCTTTTTACAATAGCGTAAAAATACAATAGGGTGATCTACAGAGATTAGTCCTAAGTTGCTTGACTAATAGAAAATTTCCCAACAGTCATTTCACACTTTGTAGTTGAGTGTTTACTATGTCTATAAATTAAAATAAGAGAATTTTACGAAGTTAGTGTGCTAAAGTTGAAGATATAAATTCAGTCCAGAACATAAGTTTACATTTAGGCCCCATTGGACAAAAATCATAAATTCGTTGGTTTGATTTGACACAGGTTCCACCGAACTTATAAAAGACTTTGCAGACCAGAATTTTTTTTCCTATATCTCTACCCATAACTGTAAATTAGGGTTGATTAAAGGGGATGTATCGCTTCTTTAGTTCGGCTGATTCATACTGCTCTCAGCTTCTCCACTATAGAAATGCAGGGGCGTTTCTTCCCCTCCCAGCAGGCTGACATCATCCCCCTTCACTGTTCATGCTGGCTCCCGAGACTCCCCCCCCCTCTCTGATTCCTGTCACGTTCTCTCCCTATCAGTTCCTTTTTTTGTAAGAGCGTATATCAACCTCATTAAATTTTTTTCTAGACTGAGCACGGATCTCTTCTCCTCTCCAGCTGGAGATTTGTTACAGTGAAATCCAGCTTTCTAGGCACGGCACCGATCTCCCTTCTATACACGAGATTTAGACACCAAAGACAACGTGTTGTTTTCTGATTGTAGAACTGCTGCAGTTTTTTCTGCAGGTGTGCAGGGGAAAAATTGTAGGGGCCCCTAACTCTGATCAGAGAGGCAGGATCAAAAAAACACAATTGTTTTTTTTCCCTATTGTAGAAGCCTTTGCAGTGTAATTCTTTTTTCTTCGGCTGTCCCAAGTAAAAATGTGCCGGCCCCCTTATTTTGAGTGAAAGGCAGGAATGCAAGCTCCTGATTACGGCCGACCGGGGGGTCAACAGAATGTAAAGAGCTTCAGCTAGTGAATGAAAGGGAGGAGGGACCCGCCCAGCACTGGTATCAGGGGTAAACAAAAAGAAGAAAAGGAAAACGTGAATAAAAAAGAAAGCTTTGCAATGACATCTAATTGCAAAGTTGCTTGTTTTCACTGTCCCCTTATTTTGAAGAACATTTAATGAAATGATACAACCCCTTTAAGGGTAATTTACTGATCAGACAAGGCAATTTTTCAGATTGCAGCCTGAGTTCCTATCTGACATCACAGATTATTTTCCTATGCCCATTAGGCTTATGGGGAAGTAACTGAACTGCTGAGGACTTGATGTTCATCATCGTTTTCAGTTACTATAATATTGGGTCTAGGGTGAAAAAAACAGAAGTGAAATTGGACAGGACATCAGAACAGAAGTTAGGCTGCAATGGATGCCTCATATCAGAGTCGTGAGTTGTCCCCTTTAAACCTTTTAAACCATCCTGAATTAAGATTATGATTTTAGATTTTCTTTCAGGTAATTTTTGTAAAAATTAGATTCAGGATGACTTCAACTAAAGTTGTCATTGTCTGACTTGACTTTTACCTGACTCCAAAGTGCAACGCTAGAGATTTTTTTCAATGGAATTTGTGAAAGTTTCTTTCAGTAAGTGCTATAAAGTATAAAATAATAAATCCCCAAAAAATCTAACCCCTAAACCATAACCTTTAATACATAACCATTAAAACTGCTCAGCTAATAAACTTTAAATACGACAATACAGCATGTTTCTAGTGTAGTATGACAGTAGGTCCATGACCACACCGAACCAGTCCCAATGTTCAAAAAAAGGATAAAATAACTAGCGTGTGCCATGTTTCTTTCTCCATTTCTTCATAGTGTTCTACTTACAAGTCCATTGTAGTGAGGTTCATAGCTTCATTTCATTGGAAACCGGATTCTTGATTCTCAGAGAAAGGGAGTAGTAGTTAAAAAAACAATAGGATTTTCATCCTCAAGTCAAACAGTGGAAAATTGCCCTGTGGGTGTTTTTTCAAGTCATGCCAATGATTATGTTTAAATGTTCAAAGGCATTGCGTTTTTGGCACATGACCGTGTCAATATCTCCATTGTATAGCTTTAGTGATGTCAGCCCACTTGAACTGTTTAAAATAGGGGCTGTACGCAGTTGTCATTAATAGCTTCAGGTGAACTCACCAATCTGCACAATGGAGAGCATCACTGTCTTCATGATGGTTGTTCTAAGCCTTTTCGGCAATGGTAAGTGGCCTGATTGTTCTACTTTTTAACTATTATACAGTTATAATTTAATACTTTGAGACACTAAATTAGTGACTTTACACCTAAAGCAGATATAAAGCTATGGACTGGTTAGTTATATGTTGGTTCCTATCTTTAGCTGGTGCTGACCTGCTATTTAGTAACCTTATCACTGGTTGTTTGTCTGATTTCTATCCATTAAGAACAATAATTCCAGTTCCTACCATTGTCCATGATGGTCACTGCAGCTTTGTGTCTGTAGATTGTCTACTGTTGAAAAATCAAGCCCAACAAAGCCGGGCGTAGGTCAGTCAGGGAAAAGCTGATTATTATTAGAACAATACTAGAAAGCATCTAAGGTACAAGCACCTAAATCATCAGTCAAACTGATAGAATGGCAAATAAGATGTATTAGTGATACCTGGTATAGATAGATGAAAAAAGAATTTCTGGGGCTATACTGTTAAGATAACAGGTTCATAATGGTTTAAAATGCAAAACTGGAAAGAAATAAAGGTAAAAGCTGGCTGTATTTTCTTGTTTTTTTGATGCATATTTCTCATATTATATTTTTTAATTTGTTTTTTTTCTTAGGATCTGCAGGAGCTGTTGCAGAGGGGGGGGAAGCTCTAAACCAGTTGACGCTTTGCCCCAACTTCCTGGGGTATTATTTAATTTAAATAAAGTCAATTAAATCTTGGATATTTAAACATTTTCCCACCTCTTGCACTTTAAGGCTGTTCCCCCGGCTTAAAAAGGGACATATTTTGGTCCGTAATTTTCGCGCCGAAGTGCCCAATTTCAGGCCGAAAACGGCCCATTCATTACGGGGAATTCCAGTTCTCAAAAGAACAGGATTATGTCTCCTCTCCATGCCTCGGCGAATCCCCGGCGGGGGGAAATTGACATGTACTTTCTAGCGGGGATACGCGCCCCTGAGTGAAGTTAGGGCCGGCGAAGTCCGGCCCCCCGGGTCCTTTCCCCCCCCCTCCCCCCCCCCCCCGCCCCCCCCACGGCGTAAATTGCGGGGAAAAAAATTTGCCCGCAGTTAAGCCATGGAACATAGCCTTGACCCTAAAAAAGCATGCCGAAACTATGAGGTGGGAGCAGTCGCAGTTGCGACCGGGCCTCTGAGCCAGGGGGCCCCACGGGCTACGCCTCACCACTCAGCTACGATTGATAGACTTAAAGGAGTTGTCTCCCCACAGGGTTTCAAAGAATGCATGAAAGAAATTCTCTGTCACTTCCTGGTTCAGACTAATTTGCATAAGCTCCTTGCTTTTTACAGCTCCGTTGTGCTTTCAGATTGCTAATTAGATTAGATTAGTTTCTCAAACACTCGCAGGACTTTTTATCTGACCCCCAAAACAAAAGCCCTAATTACAGAGCTGTTTACCTTTGAGAGGATAAATCAAGCTTTTTACTGTCGGGCAGCACAGGACACTGACTGACACTGCTGACCTGTGGATGACTCACTCTCTGTTATCTCATTGAACAAACAGCCCGGGGAAAATTTGTTTACAGGTCGGTTACTGAGGGAACTAAAAATAGCCAATGGAGGTAATAAATTCACTTGTATCTCTTTAGGGAAAACAAGAGGAACAATGCAATATATTTGGAAAATGTCTTTATTTTGTGTTCCCTACAATTTGAAAGCTATTCTTTGTAGCGAGACAACCCCTTTAACGATCATAGCTGCCGCAGCCCCTACCTGCGCTAAACTCCCTCTGCTCGGCAGCAGCAGCTCTGAGAGCAGGAGCTGTCTTCAGAGGAGCAGGAAACAGCAGGGCAGGAGCAGTGTCTCAGAGAGTCCTGGGCGTGGGAGGGGGGAGGGAGGGGGGAGCGCGTGGAGGAGAACAGCAAGCACCGCTCTGAGCCTCCGACTCCCAGACAGCGGCAGCCATCACCCACCTCCTGCCGGGACAGTGATCGAGAGTTACTTAGTAAGTGTAAACAGCAAGTCACTGACAGAGGCACACTTTGCATGCACAGACACATTACAGGCACACAATATATGTGTCTGTAAATGTGCATAGCTTATAGTACATGAGACATGCGACAAAAGCTGTTGTGGGACTACAAGTACCAGCATACTGCACTAGATGGTCTTAAAACTTTAAGCATATCTAGTGTAGTATTCTGGTACCTGTAGTTCCACAGCAGCTTCTGTGGAACTACAAGTCCCAGCATGTCTCATCTACCATAAGGTATACACATTACAAGCACACATCTATCTATCTATCTCTCTATACAATATTTATCTATCCCATATCTATCTAATATCTATCTATCTATCTATCTAATATCTGTCTATCTATCGATCTCATATCTATCTATCTATCTCATATCTCTCTATCTATCTAATATCTGTCTATCTATCTATCTAATATCTATCTATCTATCTCATATCTGTCTATATATCTATCTATCCTTTTATCTATATCTATCTATCTCTCATATCTATTATCTATCTATTATTTTCTACTCATCTATACTATCCCCATC
>JAODAL010064801.1:0-18527 GCA_025379985.1 Phyllomedusa bahiana
GATTGGAGACTCCACTCAGCTTTAAATCCAGTAACTTGCCTCTATGGTTACACTCAATTCTGGGACAGAAATTGTCTACCTATTGGGAGACTTATTTCACTTGTCAGAAATTCCAAAAAAGTCATGTTATGAAGCAAGCGCCCACAAAATTAAACTTTATGGTAGCACCAGTCAGAGGGTAGAGTGGTTGTCTATCCTTTTGGTTGACTTGTTCTTCTGTGCCAGATATTCCATCAAAGTTGCTTTACATAAGCATGAGTCACAGGATTGACCCCATTGTGGCATTCATTACAGAACTCAGTGATGATCTAGTTGCTTGTGAAACTTATTTCACTGCAAGAAATTCAAACTGCAGGCTCCAAAGACCAAACTATCTGTCCTTTGGAATATAAATCTGAGGGTACAATATAGATTCAGAAGCTTTTTGCCAGAAGTAGTAATTATAACCCCAGTCTTCTCTGCTGGGATCCATCACTGACCTTCAAAGCTGCAGAGGGCAGGACACTCAACTCAAAATGGCCACTGATATTTTATTGTTGTCATTAGACTTATTGCAACATATCTTTCTGGCTTCTCATGGGAACACTTCTTATCAATTTATTCCAATTGGACATTCGGTTCCTTTAGAGATCAGGAATGCTGTAAAGTGTGAATTGCTTCTCCTACCTCTGCTAGCTTGCATTACCGAATTGACTCTCTTGTTTGAAAAGTCATATCATAGCTTCATTGAGCTGCTGTACAGCCTCAAATGGGCAGGTGTACTCAGTGGAGCCTTAAGTTTGTACTCAGGCTCTTGCTTTATGAGATGACAGAACAGGAAAAAGCTGTATGTAAGCTTAAATGATGCTATAGAAATAATGTCAAGGAGTACTGTATAGGACGACTCATCTGTATCTGACAGGATAAAGCTTTGTAGTGTCTTCTGAGCCCACCTGAGCAGTTGTAGCCTGGTAACTTTTATAAGTCACTTGTCCATAGATTCCCACAGCTTAGCTCTATAGCTGAGCCAAGTTGTCCAAGAGCACTGTACTATTATCACCTCTGTAGAGTGTATAAGTCATTGGCACATCAGCTGTCATAGTAACTCACAGCTTGACATTACTGATGGTAGGGTGCTTAAGCCATTGGCACAACTCTCTTGTCCATACCGATTATCTCTTGAACAGCTGGGCAGTGAGTCCTAGACTTTCATTTCCTCCTGATCCAGGGAAACCCAGTCTAACCATATTTTGTATTGAAGCTATATTGGTGCCAAAGCTGAGAGGGAGAGCATACTTAGAGGTGGATTCCCACCAGAGCTATAGGGGAAACCCTAAAAACCCCCCAAAAAGTCCCCCCCCCGCCCCCCCCCCCCCCCCCCCCCCCCCCCCCCCCCCCCCCCCCCCCCCCCCCCCCCCCCCCCCCCCCCCCAAGATAGGGGAAAGCACTCTAGCAAAATGGCCCTACGTCCAAGAAATGGGTACGCACATATGAAACCAAGTGGTCTCCATGTTCTATGACCAAATAACCTGAATGAGCTTAGCATTGAATACATGAATGACAGAATAGATTAAAATTGTATTGATAGCTGAATTGCTTAGATTGGGATGGCAGTCTAAACTTGGCTAACAACTTAAACTGGTTCTCCTTGATTTAAAACTTGCACAGATCTTTAATCACATTGCCCACATCTGAACGTGTGGGATGCTACCAGAGGCGGACTAAATATAATGTGTTGCCTTGTGTAAATCGACAGGATAGATGACATCATTAGGGAAAGTCTGACCACAGCTGTGGTCAGACTGAGACATATATATGTGCAATAACAATAACCGGACACGTGGTGGTGCAGAACTATACAGAGAAACTGAAAGAGCAAAATAACTGAAACAAAGGATTCGGTATTGGACTACAACAGATAGACTTTAGACTATGTTGGACCAACGTTGGATCTCTTTCTTTATTCCAGTGTTAGTTATAGAGGTGGTTGACAGTCACCTCTCCATTACTATTGCTGGGCCTTTGTGTCAGCCAGCAGTATTTTCTGTTTCTAGAAGGCTGACATTAGCCCCATATTACCCAGGTATCCAATGCACCAGGGGTACTGGAAAGAACCTGGTTACTGTGAGAAGTTTACCATATATTGTGATGGTCCCCATCTGGGGCACATGGACTGTCTCATTCTGATAGTATCAGGCTGCAGCTGTCAGATTTACATTGGCTGGACATGAAAATTGTGGAAACCCATGTAGTTTTTAGTTTTTTTCTACATTTTTCAATAAACAAATGATTAAAAAAGGCAATGTGGGGTTCCCCTCCTTTTTTGTATCTAGCCAAGGTAAAACTGACAGCTTCAGACTGATACTATCGAATGAGAAAGTTCATGGATTCTGGTTCCTTCCCACCCTAAAAACACTAGACTGCAGCCACCCCAGAAGTGGACTAGCACATTAGAGGGTCCTCTTATAATGGTTACCCAGCTCTTTTCAGTATCCTTGGTGCATTGGTTACTAGGGTAATAGTGAGAGGTTCTTATTGTCAGCCTTGAGATGATGAAAAACCAACACCAAGTGTCATGGGGGCTGGCGCGGGCGCCGCTGTCCCCCGCGACCGCTCCCTGCCCGCAGGGGGTCCGGTGCGGGTGCCGTGGCTGCCCGCGACTATCCCCCTGCTGCCCGGGTCCCGGCGCCGGCTCACTTACCCATCCACGCTCCTGTGTACGCTGCTCCTGCCTGTCCCAGCCGCCACGCGCGTACCCGCTGCCTAGGGCGCACGCGCGATGGCTGGTCTGGATTTAAAGGGCCAGTGCGCCGGTAATTTGGTCAATTGCCGGCCGCTGGTCCTATATAAGGAATACGCCCCAAGCACTCTCTGCCAGATTGTTGGTGTGCATTCAGTGTCTTTAGAGAGTGTTGGAGTCCGTATTGATTACCCGTGTACCAGTCCGTTCCGCTACGTTTCCTGACCTTGCCTGATTGCCGCCTGCCCTGACCGTCTGCCTGTCTCTGACCACGAACCTCTGCCACCTGCCATGACCTTCTGTCTGTCCCCGACTACGCTTCTGGATTATGATTCTGTACCACGCAGTACCCCGGCCGCCATCGCAAGCAAGTCACATCAGGGGTAGTGACCTGGTAGCCTCACGCCGCAGCAAGTCCATCCCGCTTTGCGCCGTGCTCTGGTGAAAACCGGGGGCTACTTAGACTCCACTCCCTGGTGTGGCTTAACTATCATCGCTTGCGGTGGTCCAGCGAATCCACCGAACCCTTACACCAAGCCCCAGTGACAGTAATGTAGAGAAGTCTGTCAGATACCTCCATTTCTAACAATGGAATAAAATAATTTAAAAAACACAGGAAAAAAACCCTTTATTTAAATAAATACTCCCTGACACCATTTGGAGAAGAGTAAATATATCAAAACTTTATTTTAGCAAAAAACTAGTATAAAAGCTCACCTGCTCAACTTACTTTGGTGGTTTTGCTAAAATCAAGTTTTGATATAGTTTTATGGAAATCGGTGCAGATTTACCTTTTTCCAAATTTCTTCAGCTGTGATATCCAGCACGACGGTGATAAGCTGTCTCCACTTTGTTCTTTCTACTGCCTGACACCAGCCCTCATTCACCATTTATCAAATAAAAAGATCCAATGCTGGTCCCACGTAGTCCAACAAATCCAACATAGTCCAAAGAAAGGATTCTGTAAAAAAAAATAGAAACACTACAAAAACCATGATGATACTAAACTCCATCGCCTGCTCCCTCTGAGAGTTATGGCTCCGGCTGATCTTCTATCAGGTGCAAGGAATGGACTTCATGTGACACAAAATGATTATGGGGGTACAGCAAACAACCCCAGCACAATCTCCAGGGGGTTGGTTTTTAATTTCCCCCGGAATATTTGTTGTAAACTGGGGATTTTCTCTCCCCCAACCCCTACCCCCCATTGTTTATGCCCCAAAAATATGAAAAAAAAGAAGCCCCTGTTTCACCCTATAAACTCCCTCATCCCCACCTATAACCCCATGCAATGTTTAAACATAGGTGGGAATGGTAGGGAGGTGTTTGAAAAGTGAGGAGTCTAAGATATTTGTGTGGTTAATTCTGCAGTGATGTATCGTGGCCAGGAGAAGTCGTCATGGTGGTCTGAAGCGGATGAAGAAAGGGGAAAGTGAATGACTCCAGTCATAGAAGACGTCACTTGTGAGTCACTGGATGTAACTGCACTGTAATCAATTATACATCTACTACTATATGGTCACTGTATGATTGTAATATATGTCTGCAGGGTGCTGTGTCACTAGTTTTTTTCCATTTCGTGGTCCTGTTTGGGGGAAAATATTGATGTGGGGTTTTAGTGTTTAAAATGGTTTAAATTCAGGAACAGAAGGGTGGTATTATTCAGTCACTATGAGGGAGTATTGGGGTCATGGTGTAGTGTTATTTATTTTGTATTTGCAGTATCATTTTAATTTTCATTTTGTTATACTACTTTGTGCAGTAACAGTATGGTGATAATTACTGCTTGTATAGCACGATTTGGTATTTGGTAATTGTATGACCATTATTTAGAATTAGAATGTGTTTTTTTTTTTCCCATTCCAACTAGCAGGGGTGGGTGCAGACAGCCTGCGTCAGGTTAGGGCCATGGACTTGACTTTTTGGGGGGGAGGGAGGAGTGCCATTAGCCCTTTTTGTCTAGGGAACCAAAATGTCGAGTGTGGGCCGTGATTACAAAGATCAGCTTGACAGATAATGCACCATGATATTACAGCACAGACAGTTACCTTAAATCTTTTAATGCTTTTCAATGGCTTTAATTTGTGATCTAAAAATAGCTAACACAGAAAACCATGATACGTTATCACAGTCAAGCTAAACTGTTTCATCGATGTAGCAAACTTTAACTTTATGGAAGTATTATTATGTTAACAGTTCTTATCTCACAACACAAAGGCTATTGAAAAACTTTGCTAAAGCTGATATAATATTTTGTGCTGTGATATCATGGTGCATTATCTGTCCAGTTAATTTTAGCTACAACTGTACATCTGTATATACAATTAGAGAGTTACCCCCCAGTTTACAGTTATGTAATGTTTATAAAATGTGACTGAATTTCCTCCTGAAGTTCTGAGGATTCATAGGTACTCGTACCAGCTTTCTTAATCTGGACATTGGTGGATATTTGGGAAGAAAATGGTTAAATATCCAATAGCAAGTCAAGCTGCACAAAGTACACACTGAAAACTTTGTAATGTCCATTACAATTTGAAATTAAAATATTTGATTGGCCTATTTTCCACAGAGTTAGAGCGATAGGATCTTCAACTTACTAGAAGACAGAAAATGTAATTGGAATTTTTACTGAAATGTATAGCAATCTAGGGTTAAGATGAGGATAAAACCTTGAAAAGCAAAGTCAATTTGTACAAACAATTATGGCCATTGCTCATAAATGCTGAGTATTAAACTGCTCAATAACCTATTACAATCTTATTACTGTAGGTAAGATGAACAACATTTATATTTTTTTCAAAGCACAAAGGACATTTATAAAACTTAGTCTGTTGAGAACCGTAATGGTAATTAAGTATTGACTTGAAATGTCCGGCAAAACCCTATGGTAGCCGTTTCACTCTGCTTTAGTTAATAATGGATAATCTACTTCTTTCACAGCTCAATGAATCCTTTCGTATGTTGAGATATAATCACAGGAAAAAATTAATGTACTTTTTTGGTCCCTGGTAGAACTACAAAACGTTTAGTTTGCTGTATGCATATTATCAATGTGCTACAGATGAATGCAATGATAATTGATAGCATTTGAAATTCCCATTCCCCCATAATAAGGACTATCCCAACGCACTACCAGGTTCATAGTTAAACATTGATATCAAGGTAGATAAGATATAGGAAGAAAAATGTAAAATAGACAAACATTAATTTCAGACGCCACTCTTTTTAGACTTGGCAACCTTCCAAAACGTATAAAGGTATATGAAATTCAAGAGAACCTTCCAGCCTGATGCAGAGTAATGAACTTCCATAGCGGCAGTTTTAATAATCTCTTCGATCTTCAGTTTCATATAGAGGTATACTGATGTTTTATTTTGTGTATACTTCATCAGAAGCCCATGATTTAGTGACTAGACAAAATCAAACACATATAATGATTAGAGAAACTGTCTCACTGGGAGTCTTATCCTCATTACAAATTTATAGTTACATAGACAGAGTGGATAATGTAAAGACAATTCTGACTACGTCAACCTACTATACCACCTGCTATCTCTGGTCATATTGTTTTAACATTATTATTTTATCGATTCTACAGATGCTTCATGGCAACCCCACCAATATAAAGGAATGTAGTTAAAGGAGTTGCAGAGATAGGGGAAAGGCCTCTTATAATTTTTGTATTAGGCCCATGGGCTTCAAGATACACTCCTAAAAAAAATGTCTTTCCTCCTCCTACTGAATAGAGTGTTTTCTAAACATATCTATGTTCTTTCAGCTGTTCTTTTCACTGTATATTTGAGTTACTGTATCTGGTTTGATTACCATGTTTTTCCGCTTATATCCTCTTTCTCTCTACCTAACAACTGACTATTTTGACCAATCTTTCTTAAAATTCTTTATTCTTTCCTAGTTGTTATAACTTCTGTTAATGAGAAATTGTATATGTTTTGGTTAGAATTGTAATTATTGAATGTCAGGTTTAACCTAATCCTGAAGTATTGATTTTTTATTAAGCTATCTTTGGCAGTCTATAGACTCTGAACTGAGCTCCAGCGCACATGCTTGTCCATTTCTCCATTCTTAGAATATCACATTGAGGTATAATAGGAAACTTAGGGCCCATTCCCATTGGTGGGATCCCCAGCAATTTATCGCCTATACTGTGGCTGGGTATTAAAACGTCTGTATTTGAGTAACCCCTTTAAGACAAAAGTGAAAAGGAAATGACTTTCATTTTTTCAGCTCTGTCTTTGTACCTTAACCACTTCCGCAAAGTGATGTACAATTACAGTATGTCATACAGATGGCACAAGCTCAGGAGCTGAGCCAGTGAAATCCACAACTCCAGTTGCAATGGGTCACACCCCCCATTTTTATAACAAGCTAATGCAAAACCACCAGCTGCAGACTGCTACTATCAGGATGGCAAGGTCCATGGATATTGGGTCCTTCCCACACTAAAAATACCAGCCGCCCAGAAGTGAACCACCACATTAGATGGTCTGCTTCTAACAGTAACTCATCTCTTCCCAATACCCCTTGTGCATTGGGTACCAGAGTAATAGTGATAGGGGCTTTAGGTTGACAAAAAAAAATTATGGCTGACACCAAGCTCTGCCGATAGTAATAGAGAGATACTTCCATTACTAGAACTGGAAATACATGGTATAAAAAAAAACACAGAGAAAAAAAAAACACTTTATTTAAATAAAAACTACACAACATCCCTAGTTGGCCATTTTATTAAAGAAATGGATTCAATGCTGATCTGACATATTCCAACAGTTCCAAAATAGTCCAAAGGGGAAACTCGTAGAAAAATAGAAACACTGAAAAAACATGACAGCACTAAACTAAATCCCTTGCACACCCCTAAAATCCTGATAACCTTGTGGCTGATCATCTGGAATTGCAAGGAAATGCCGTAAAGGCTGCATAATATGGTACTGGGGATACAGGCCACAGCACAATATCCAGGGGATTGATCCTCTTTCTCCACAGAGGAAATTGTACCTGTAAGCTGCAGCCTGAACCCCCTTTGCTGCCCCTATCTCACCATTGTTTTATTTGGCTTAGTGCCAACACAATATATAACTCTAACCTATGGTCCCATAACCACCCCATCTTCATCTATCACCCCATGAAAGGTTTGCACAGAGGTTGGACACAGATAGAGAGGTGTCAGAAAAGTAAATATTCTAAGATATTTCTGTAACAAGTTGTAGCCAGAAGAAATTGTCACAGAGGTCTAGACCACATGGAAAAGAAAAAGGGAAAGCAAACAAATGAGAAGACAATAAATGTGAGTCACTGGGTGTAACTTCACTGTAACAACCATCTGTAAATTGCCTGTGTACACTGGTATCTAATAAAATATGATCACTTTATGGCAATAATATTGGTCCTAGAATATTCAGAAATGGCGGTATTTTTCAGTCACTTTATGATGGTAATATGTAGTTGTGGTGGGGCAGTAATATTTGGCTTTTTTATAGTGGTAATATTGATAATATTGGCCTTGGTATCCTGGTTTGGTCAGTTAAGGTATGGTGATAATTACTGTTCCTTGAGTAGTAGTATTTTATAATAACGGTATAACCACTATTTAGTGGTGTCTTCCAAAGACAATTCTCTTAGGTTATGTTCACACGGCAGGTTTAGACACTGATTCTGAGTGTAGATTATGAACGACATGTATGAATGGGGCTGTGCCAGTTTTCTGGTGTACTCTGAGCCAAAAAGAATATATGAACAGGTGCACTCCAAACTTTGGCGTGATAAGTGGGGCGTTCTGGGGGCGTGTCACACCACAGTCATAGGATTAGACACATGTATGAATATGGGACGCTAAACCTAGGCACAGTTTGTGGGTTAACAGCACATAAGGTTTTCTCTCTTGTAAGCAGCTTCCTCTCATGACACATAACGCTTTGCTAGCTCATATTTATGGTATGTTCACACAGTGTTTAATACGTTTTCGAGTACATACCAAAAAACGGACCCTAAAACTTCTGATCAAAGAAGTGACGTGAATTCTTGATCTGTTTTACGCAGCAGACACCCTACTTAAACACTATATATATATATATATATATATATATATATTATATGTATATATATATATATATATATATATATATATATATATATATATACACACACACACTATTTGCTATATTCTGCTGCACAGTAAACACATCCGAACACGCACCACACTTTGGATACATGGTTTGGATATGTTTTACGGCAGCACTTTTCAATCCATTTTTCAGATTAAAAAATGCTGAGTGAATATACCCCTATAGTCAGACATCCTGCTGTCAATATTTTTCCCAATCTATCTATCAGTAATGTCCTTGTCACAGGCTTACCTAGCTAGCAGAGCTGGAACGTCAGTCACTGGTGTAGACCTGCCCATAGCCTGCACAGGAAGCGTGAAGAGGTGAGTAGAATGAAAACAGCTAGGTGGCACAACTCTTTTGAGCATGATAAATTATATACCTTTGTTTTAATTGTATCAGCCTCAGAGTAGAGTTAACATATCATTGTTATAGCACAGTGCACAGCATAAAAATGAAACAATGTACTAGTGCCTAGTGGGGGATGTGCAAATGTGACAAGGCACCCATTCCAGTAAAATCTGCGCTCCAAGATTTGAATTGTGCTTCTTCCCTTCTGAGCCCTGTGTTTACCCAAACAGCAGTTTACCTCCACATATTAGGCATTTGGGAGAAACTGCATCACAAAATTTAGATGTCTTTTTGTCCTATTGTAACGATCCGACAGTAACAGTATACACTGAGGTAAACGGATGTGTGGATCCAGTGTGATCAACACGGGCGAGATGGCAAAGATGGAGGACCATGCCAGGGAGTGGAGTCAAAGGGGCTGCTGGTCTTCACCGGAGTCCGCCGGACAGACTTTGCTGCGGGAACCCCCAGGTTGCAACCCTGACATGGCTACCTACGGTGATAGCAGAGGTGCCGGACCGGAACAACAAACCCTGGGAGCGATGGTAGCAGGAATATAGCTGTAGGAAGCCTTCAGGTCCCAGGTGTAGGCAGGCAGGTGTAGCGACAGGTAATAGCAGGTAAACGTTTGAAAAGCAGGTTTCAGCAGGAACGGCAGGAAAAGGTCAGGTACAAAAGCGGGAAAAACGGGCAGTCAAAGGGGCAGAAATACACGGGTACGGGTCGTACAATAGCAGGTAAATCGCAGGAAAATGGACGGAACAAGGACAGCGAAGGTGGTCGGGTTATGGACGAACAGAAGGTTTTGGGGGTTAAGTGGGCCCGTTTTCCCATAGGCATGTGGGCACTGCTGGGGGCGCCTGTTAGGGGGGGCATGCAGAAGCGTTTTTTTTTTTTTAAAATTTTTTTTTTCCCCCCCGGGCCCCGCCCCCCCCCCCTAGTGGTGGAGCAGTGGGGGGGTGGGGGTGGGGTTGCTGCCGCTGTGCTTTTTTTTGGTGGCAGAGGGGATTTTATTTTTTTTATTTTTTTTTTTATTTGCAGAGCGGCAGCGGACAACGGGCGCCGGTAGGGACATACTACTTCTCTTCCCGGCGCTGTTGTAATGACAAACGGGGACAGGCAAGCTAATGCTGCCTGTTCCAGGGGCCCGGGGTGTGCTGGGAAGGACGGGGGCTCCCCTCCTCCTCTCCCTAACAGGTGCACCCCCTGAAGAGGGAAAAGTGCCCCGGCCCGGGGGGAGAGAGAGGGCAGCGCGGCCTTCCCACTCAGCAGGCATGGAGGCGCCGAAGAGGAAGAGAGGCCCCCCATTTTTTAGGACAGGTAAGTGTTCGGGGGGGGGGGAGGGGGGGGGGGGGGAGGGGGAGGGATTGGGGGGGCAGGTGAAATGTGCCCGGGGGGATGGGGGGGGTAGGTGCAATGTGACCTGTTGGGGAAGGTGAAATGTGACCTGGGGGGGAGGTCAATGTGACCTGGGGGGGGCAGGTGCAAGTAATGGGGGGGGGGTAAATGTGATGTGGGGGGGGGTGCAATGTGCCCTGGGGGGGCGGTGCAATGTGGTGGGGGGGGGCGGTGCAATTTTAAACCTGGGGGGGGGGGTGAAATGTGACCTGGGGGCGGCAGGTGCAATGTGACCTGGGGGGGAGGTGCATTGTGATGGGAGGAGGTTGAAATGTGCTGGGGAGGCAGGTGAATGTGATTGGGGGGCAGGTGCAATGTGATGGGGGGAAGGTGCAATGCGACTGGGGGCAGGTGCAATGTGACTGGGGGGGCAGGTGAAATGTGACTGGGGAGTGGAGGGGCGGTGCAATGTAAAGGGGAGGCAGGGCAATGTGACCTGGGGGGGGCAGGTGCAATGTGACTGGGGGGGCAGGTGCAATGTGACTGGGGAGTGGAGGCAGGTGCAATGTGACTGGGGAGGGGAGGCAGGTGAAAAGTGATGGGGGGGGGGCAGGTTAAAATGTGATGGGGAGTGGAGGCAGGTAAATTTGGGGGAATGGGGAGTGGAGGCGGGTAAAGTGATGGGGAGTGGGGGCAGGTGAAAGTGACTGGGGAGTGGAGGCAGGTAAAACGTGATGGGGAGTGGGGAGGGGTGAACGTCTGGGGAGGGAGGCAGGTGAAAATTGAGGGGGAAGTGGAGGCAGGGGTGAACGTACTGGGGGGGGGCGGTGAAAGTGTTGGGGGGGCAGGTGCAAGTGACTGGGGGGGAGTGCAACGTGTGGGGAAGGTAAAATTGATGGGGAGTGGAGGCAGGTAAAATTGAGGGGAAGTGGAGGGCAGGTGAAAGTGAGGGGGGAGTGGAGGCAGTTAAAGTGATGGGGAGGGGAGCGGTGCTTTTGGGGATGGGGCAGGTAAAAAGTGAGGAAGTGGAGGCGGGTTTTAAAGTGAGGGGGAGTGGGGAAGGAAAGGGGGCGGGGGGAGTGGGGGGAGGTAAAACGTGCGGGTTTTTAGGCGGGGGCCCCGTGATGGGGAGGAGGCAGGTAAAATTGACTGGGGGGGCAGGTGCAATTGACTGGGGAGTGGAGGCAGGTGCAAGTGATGGGGAGTGGGGCGGTGCAACGGGGTTGGGGAGTGGAGGCGGGTTTTGCACGTGACGGGGGGGGGAGGTTGAAAGTGTCTGGGGGGGGGCAGGTGCATTGGACTGGGGGGGAGGCAGGTGCAATGTGCGGGGGAGTGGAGGCAGGGGCAAGTGACTGGGGGGGGGAAAATGTGACTGGGGAGTGGAGGCAGGTAAAAGTGACGGGGAAAGTGGAGGCAGGTTAAAAAAGTGCTGGGGAGTGGGGGGGGCAGGTGATTGTGATGGGGAGTGGAGGCAGGTGAACTGACGGGAGTGGAGGCAGGTGAACTACTGGGAAGTGGGGAGGTGAAACTGACTGGGGGGGGAGGGGGTGAACTTTTGATGGGGAGTGGAGGCAGGGGCAAGTGATGGAAAGGGTGAAGGCAGGTGCAACGTGATGGGGAGTGGAGGCAGTGGCAACGTGACTGGGGGGGGCAGGTGCAATTGCTGGGGAGTGGAGGCAGGTGAAAGTGATGGGGAGTGGGGCAGGGCAAGTTGACGGGGGGGAGTGGAGGAGGTGCAAGGGGCTGGGGAGGAAAAAGGGTAAAATGGGGAGTGGGGCAGTGCAAAATTGATGGGAGTGGGGGCAGGTGAAAAAGTGATGGGGAGTGGAGGCAGGGTACAGTGCTGGGGAGTGGAGGCGGGGTGCAAGTGATGGGGAGTGGAGGCAGTGCAATGACTGGGGGTGGGGCGGGTGCAATGCGGGGGGAGTGGGCAGGTGCAACTTTTCTGGGGGGGAGGGGAGGCAGGTGAAACGTGATGGGGAGGGAGGGGGTTTTGCAAGTGAGGGGGGGGCGGGTGAAAGTGACGGGGAGTGGAGGCAGGTGCAATGTGAGGGGAGTGGGGCAGGTGCAATGTATGGGAGTGGAGGCAGGTGCAACGTGACGGGGGAGGGGAGGGGTGGGAAATGGCTGGTGGGGGTTTTTTAAAATTGTCATGGGGGTGGGGGCAGGTAAAACGTGACGGGGAGTGGAGGAGATGCAACATAAGGGGAGTGGAGGCAGGTGCAAATGATGGGGAGGGAGGAAAGGTGCAAAATGGTTTTTGGTGGCAGGTAAAATGTACTGGGAGTGGAGGGGTGAACGTGACTGGGGAGTGGAGGCAGGTGAATTTTGGGGGGGGATGGGGCAGGTGAAATGTTACGGGGGGGAGGGTGGGGAGGTGAAATGTGACGGGGGGGAGGCAGGGAATGGATGGGGGTGGAGGAGGTGAAATGGGGGTGGGGGTGGGGGAGGTGAAAATGGTGTGGGTGGAGGGGGGAAAATGTGATGTGGAGGGGAAGGCAGGTGAAATGTGGGTGGGGAGTGGAGGCAGGGGAAGTGTGGGTGGGGAGTGGAGGCAGGTAAATGGGGTGGGGGCTGGAGGAGGTGAATGTGATGGGGGTGGAGGCAGGTGAAATTGTGGGGGGGGGAAAGGCAGGTAAAGGCTGGGGAGTGGAGGCAGGGGAAAGGGGTGGGAGTGGAGGCAGTTAAAACGGGAGTGGAGGCGGGGTAAACGTGAGTGGGGAGTGGAGGCGGGTGAAAACGTGACTGGGAGTGGAGGCAGGTGAAACGTGTGGGGGGGGAGGAGGTGAAACGTGTTGGGGTGGGAGGCAGGTAAGTATGGGGGTGGAGGAGGTAAAAAGTAAAAGGGGAGGGAGGCAGGGAAGTGACGGGGGAGTGGGGGCGGGGAAACGGGGGTGGGGGAGTGGGGGGGAAATGTGGGGAGGGGGGCAGGTAACACGTGGGGGGGGAGTGGAGGCAGGGGGAAACGTGGGGGGGTGGGGCAGGGGAAAACTGGGGGGGGGAGTGGGGCAGGGAAATTTGGTGGGAGTGGGGCAGGTAAAACGTGGTGGGGGTGGAGGGTGAAACGTGGGGGGGGGGGGTGTGGAGGCAGGGGAAAGTAGTGGGGGCTGGAGCGTGAAACGTAATGGGCGTGGAGGCGGTAAAGTAGGGTGGGCATGGGGAGGTGAAAGTAAGGGGCAGTAGGGGGCCCAATTAAAAGGAGTGGGGCGGGGGGGAAAGGGAAATTTTTAGGGGTGTTAGGAATGTGGAGGATGGGGGAAGAGGGGCATTTATGGGTCAGATATATGGAGCTGTGGTTTTCCTGTATAAAAAGGGGAGGTTCAGATTATGGGTCCCTATCTTTAAATGGAGTTATCAGCAAATTTTGGAGCTTTCATATAATGGGAGGTTTTAGATATTTTTGAGTGTTTTCTAGGAGGTTCAGCTTTGGAGGCTATATAAAATGGGGTATCAGATAATGGGTGTTATCATAGGAGGTTTCGGCTATTGGAGCTGTTTTTCAAAAATGGGGGGTATCAGATATATGGGGTGCTATCATATAAGGGGAGGTATCAGATATATGGGTGCCTAATTTAATGGGAGGTACGATATAGGGAGCGGGGCCTTCATAAATGGGAGGTATCAGTTATTGGAGTTTGCTATCTATAATGGGGGTATCAGATATTGGAGCTGCCCTTATAAAATGGGAGGTATCGGGACTATATGGAGTTTTTCATTTATAATGGAGGTTCGTATATGGGTTGCCTATCATATAATGGGAGGGTATCAGACTATATGGAGTGCCCTCCATATAATTGGGGAGGGGTACAGACTATATGGGTTGCTATCTATAAGGGAGGTTCAGATATTTGGCTGCCTATCATTAAATGGGGGGTATCAGTATAGGGGAGTGTTATTTTTAGGGGTATCGATATATGGGCTGTCTACATTAGGGGGTTCAGATATATGGAGTGTCTTCTTAATGGGGGTATCGACTATTGGGTGTCTATCATATAAGGGGAGGTATCAGATATATGGAGTGTCTTCATATAATAGGGGTATCAGACTTATGGGCTTCTGTATGTGGGTTGTATAGGTGTCAGTTCATATAGGGCTTAATGTGATGTGTTATGGTATCATTAGGGGGTGTCTAGGCGGCACCTCTTGGCCAGGTGGTCATACGCATAACAGCTAAGGTGCTCTCACACAGGATTTTGATGGTTTGTTAATGTGTTTTTTGTGAAAGGTCGGCCCAACAATTGATGCTGACTTGCTGACAAAAATGGTGGTAAAATAAAGATTTTTGCACGCAGCAATGTACGTATTAATCCCCATGCCTTTTTGCCAAAAACAAAATAACAAACCACAAAAAGGCCCCGTGGAGGCATTTGGCTGTTATGCTTATGCCCCCTGGCCTCTCACCGTATATTATCTTATTAGACCTTCCCTTAACTATGAGACCTGTCCATGTGAAGGCGGGGGCCCCCGTGTTTTCCCTGCCCTCCCCCCCCCTACCCCCACCCCATTTTTTAGAAAATTCTGGGAAAAAAGAAGTTGATGTGTTGCTCTGGGTAAGAAAAGTTGTCTAGATCCAAAACAATACAGAGACCAAACTAAAATTACAAAACAGGGAAAAAAAAATGTCGTAGAAGAAAGAAAATTGGTTTAGGGTTTTGGGGTTTGATAAATAAAAGTTGGTGACTATTTCCCCTTTAAATGCGTGTGGCTTTTATTGGTTGAAGTTAATGGTTTAGGTGCCCGGGACAGTGTGGCGGGGGCTCCAGTTTCCGTATGTGAATAGGGTTTTAACATCTGGAAGTGGGTGACGGGAAACCCTTCATTAGTTTTTTCTTGAGCCGTTAATGGTCATAGTGGCGTGGCTTTTGTAAAGGGGTGTGGCATAATATGAAAGGGGGTGGTTAATCTAATGGGTTTAAAGGGGGCGTATTAGGGTTTAGTGCCTAGGGGCAGCACGATTATAAATCAAAGCCTGGGGTTTTAAGCACGACTGAGCACCCAGGAGCGGGTCTGGGCCTTTGGTGGATGAAAAAATCACAAACATGCAACATTAATTGACCCAGAAGCAAGGGGACTCCCTCTTATCCGGGTCACAAGTCAAGAGGAAGGAAATCAAGACAAGAATTAAAGGGGGAATGCACGCACACATCCTAGGAGGCTCTGAGCGTTTAAGGACCCCGGAAGCAGGGTGAGGGCGGTAAGTATAAGACACACTCCAGAAAAAACAGGGAAAAGGCCGTGAGACCCCAGCACAGGGACCCTAGCGGAGAAAGGCGGGTAGGACCGCAGGTCCTGATGGCCCGCGCATGAACCGTGACACCTATATTTGCTATGACATTAAAACATTTTGGGTAAAAACTAAATATTACTGGAAAAAATAAAATTGCCATTTTTACAGGACGACGCTAATAAAATCTCTGAAACACCTGTGGAATTGAAATGCTCACTACACCCCTTGTTGAATTCCTTGAAGGTATAGTTTGCAAAATGAGGTTGTTTTTGGCGGTGTGTTATATGTTGGCAACTAAAGACCTCTACACAATTCGGGAGACATGTATGAAGGAATGCGCTTCATTTTGAATTGTCGAGTCTCGTTTTCAGTGTATAATGCACCTGAATGTATCAAAGTGGTTTTTGTGTGATTGTAAATGAGGTCTAAAGTTCGAAGCTCCATGCCTATGTGTTAGGCACATTATGGAACTTAGGCGCATTAAAAAGTGTCGAGTCTTACGAACAATGCACCTAACACATTCATTAGGCACATTAGACATCGTAGACTGCTCACTTAGATGCATTTTACACCAGAAAAGTGTGAAAAACACGGTCATACATGTCTCCCTCAGTGTGATTTAGTCGAGTAGCCTACTAAGCACCCTTTTGGGATATTTATAAAAAATGCAGAATTAAGGGCTACATGTATGAAAACTGACTAGGTCTAAGACTTTCTTTGTTGCCCACAAATACGCAGCGACTTTCATTTTTTCAGAGCACTACATGAAATGAAAGGGGAGCTCTGATTGGTTGCTATGGGCAACAATGAAAGTCTTAGGGTATGTTCACACAGCGTAATTTCGGCACACATTTCGTCATGTATTTGCACTCTTATACGAGTGAGATGCACGCCGAAATTACAGTAATCCATAGTTCTCACAGAGAACTATGGATTACGCCTCCTCTCCCCTCTCGTACAATATTGTGACATGTCATGTAATGCATGTCTATGGGGCTGGCGGGCTGCCGGCCCCCCCACGATGCGGGAGTACGCGCTGATCAGCGCAAGCTCCCGAGACACACGATATATTGCGGCGTGTCCTGTACATAGTCTTAAACTTAGACAGCTTTCATACGTGTGGGCCTAGGTGAATAAATATTGATTTCCATTCCTGTTAAATAGATTAAAACCGAAATATTGGCAATAAAATTGTAAAATTTTACCACTTTGCTTTCATTCCTGTCATACATCTAAAGGGTTAACAAACGTCCTGACTGCTGTTTTGAATACTTTAGGATGTGCAGTTTATGGGGTTATGTAATATACAGGCTCTTAAAAAAAAGAACTTTGAAAAAATTATGCCAAACTAAAATAGTTATATGGTAAATTTTATTTATTTTTTGTGTGGTATGACTACCTGTCTCAAAAACAGAAAAATGAAAATTGTGAAAGCTTTTTATTTACATTTTCATAAAATGATGGTGTTTTTAAAAAATAAACAGTCAAAAATTGCTATTAACGTGAAATATAATATATGACAAAAATAAGGTATTACCACTTAAATTTACATGTCAGATTTTGTAATTGGGGTCTCATCTTTGAGGCAAAAACTTGCTGCATCCTTAAGGGGTTAAAAGCTATAGACACATTTAATTATTTTTTTCTACTGCACTTTTAACGTGACATTTTTTCAATTGGCCTTTTTGTTATTATTATTATTACTATTATTATTATTGATCTACAGCTTTCAAGTTTTTCTGATTGCAGAGGATCGGAATCTACATTCTAAATTAATTTTGTTAGGAGGCTATAGAATTCGGCCAGTTATAGTTGTTGGTTAAAAGTAGCATCAGTCTGTAGTGCAGGCAACATAACCAAAATTCAGGTGGTAAATTGTAAAAAATCAGACAAAAAAAAGACTTGACCTGCAAACGTGGTCAAGTATCAATTTTTTGGGCAACAATAGGTATCGACTAAAAGTGTGAAGACATTGAGAGATATATAAACCAATCTCGAATCAACCAAATTTTTTTTAATCTGTTTTGACAGCTTTTGAGTTTAATTCCAATACTGAAAAAGAAGTGATGGTATGGTGTATGATATTTTTTTTCTCTGTATGTGAACCAATTCATAATCTAAATTACCAACTATAAATCAATTTCAGATTTGTTGACGTATCTTTAATAATGATAAATGGAGAGTTTATGGCTCCTGCTAAAGTTCACTTCGAGTTTTTGATTTATTAGTAAGCTGCACTGTAGTGGGACAAAATTTCACCTCTACAGCCATGAATTTAAAGATGACAAAGGAAAATCAGTTTGTAGTATAATTTCTACATGGAACAGTCCAGAAAAACTACCTATGTCCCATGAATCTTTAAAAAACCCTTTTTAAATCGTAAACGTTAAAACCAATGAATCAATATATAAATTTAATATTATTATCATTGATTTTTATAGATCACAAATAAAGATAAATTAAATGGAAAAATCGAAGAACCTAAAGTGTAATTCTTCAAAAGTTTCCTTGATCAGGGTGCAATGATATGCATGCAGTGCCTATAGGGAGAAGGAAGGAAATGAATTAGATGGATAACACTCCATTCATTCCCTGGATGCAGCAAGTTAATGCTCCTGCCAGCTTAATTACTCCTTGGAAAAAAAAATGAAAACCATCGAAAGACGGACTAAACAAGCACCGCCCGGTTACTTTTCAAACCTTTATTGTAATATCCAGTTATGTGTTATTTTGGGAAAATTTGGGGATACTGAAATTTAAAAAAATAAAA
>JAODAL010064802.1:0-18527 GCA_025379985.1 Phyllomedusa bahiana
TGAAAACGTACATCAGTGAGGGATCAATGGGGATCGCTGCAATTTTTGGTGAAAACCTCTAACCAATTTGGTGACCCCCCCAGATTAGCCCCATGAAGAGGCGCTGCCGGGTCCTTTACCCCAACATCCTGATGAGAAGTCCGTGACCACACAGAGGGTTACGGGAGCAGCTGCAGGTCCGGCTCCTGCCTCTGACTCGTCTTGTTGGAGGCGCCCTAAGAGGGGGGCATTGAGCTGCCCTTATTTGGAACCTTCTCCAGTTCCCCGTATAAGGGCTTAAAAAAGTGCACAAAAAATAGGTCCCCATGCCTAAAATAGGCCCCCAACAGAGTCCTGCAGGGGTCGGCCAAAGCTTGGGGAGCCCTATACATCTCTTGGTGTCCACAAAGGGGCCACACATCCCCTCCACCATCTCATTGGGGGGCCCCCCCCCGAGCATAGAGTGAGGCAGAAATAACTCCTACAAATAGGGCCATGGTTAATAAGTGTGCTCAGATGTCCCCCCCCCCCCCCCTCCGGGGGGCACAGTATGAGGCGCCCCCCGCTGCTGACGCCCCTCAATGATGAGGCCGGGGTCACGTGCAGCGCACCTGCTCCTATACAGCAAGAGCAGCAATACAAGCACCAACCATCCCCCAGTGCAATACTCACTACTGCTGACTGCAAGCTAAAAGCCATAGGGACCAGGAGGACAGTCGCACCCCCGTCTCAGGGACATGTAGTTTGCAAACACCTGACCGACACAATTCCCACCAGGTCCCTGTCCATCCCCCGCAAAGCTGCACTCGGGGGGGACAGATTTCCCCCGCAGCTTAGAACCCCTGCATTTCTTATGGGACATGTAGTTCTATGCACAATACCTGAGCCGACAGCAAGTTCTACCAGGTCTCCTGCTCCAATCCCCTCAAACTGCATCGGGTGACAGATTCCCCCTGCAGCTTAGGGGAACCACTGCATTGCTTATGGGACATTGTTCTATGACAACACCTGAGCCCACAGCAGTTTACCAGGTTTCCCGTCCCAAACCCCGCAAAGCTGCACTCGGGGGGACAATTCCTCCTCCAGCTTAGAACCGCTGCATGTTATGGGACATTATTTTTGCAAATACTGACCGACAGCAACTTCTACCTGTTCTCCTGCTCCAATCCCCTGCAAAGCTGCACTCAGGGTGACAGATACTCCTCGCAGCTTAGAACTCAGCTGCATTGCATCATGGGACATGTAGTTCTATGCACAACACCTGAGCCAACGGCAAGTTCTACCAGGTCTCCTGCTCCAATCCCCTGCAAAGCTGCACTCAGGGTGACAGATTCTCCTCGCAGCTTAGAACTCAGCTGCATTGCATTATGGGACATGTAGTTCTCTATACAAAACACTGGTGCTGATACATCCAGTATTGTGCTCCAGTTCCCTACAGAGCTGCACTCAATGTTCTGCAGACTATAGTCCATTACTACTAGGATGACAAAGACCCTCGTAGCAGCACAACACCCAGCTGCACTGCATTATGGGACATGTAGTTTTCCATACAGAACACTGATGTGGATACACTCAGTAGTGCACACCAGTCCCCTCCAGAGCTGCACTCGGTCTACATGATAGTAGGTTGCAGCTTGCCAAAGACCCGAGTGCAGCTCTGCAGGGGACTAGAGCACAAGCCCAGATGTAACTCAATATAAGCAGAAGTGTTTTGTGTAAAGAACTACATATCCCATAACGCAGTGCAGCTGGGTGCTGTGCCACTAGGAGTGTGTCACCATAGCTGTGAAGGAGGGTAGCTTACAGAATACAGAGTGCAGCTCTGGAGGGGACTGGAGCACAATACTGGAGGTAGCCTGACGTCAGCACAAGTGTTATATATTAAGACATGTCCCATAATACAATGCAGCCGGGCGTTGTGCTGCTACGAGGGTCTTTGTCATCCTATTAGTAATGGATTGTAGTCTGCAGAACATTGAGTGCAGCTCTGGAGGGGACTGGAGCACAATACCGGATGCATCACCACCAGTGTTCTGTATGAAGAACTACATATCCCATTATGCAATGCAGCTGGGTGCTGCGCCCTAGTTGTGAAGGAGTGCAGCTTTAGAGGTGACTGGAGCACAATAATATACATGGCCTGACATCTGCACAAGTTTTTTGTGTAAAGAACTACATGTCCCATAATCATGGTAATAATAGACTAAGTCATAGCAGCATAGAACCTGAGGGCATTGCATTATGGGACATGTAGTTCTTTATAAACACTGCCGATGACAGGCCACGTCCTTTATTGTGCTCCAGTCCCCTCCAGAGCTGCGCTCCCCAGCAGCAAAGAACTTGACTGCAATGCATTATGGGACATGTAGTTCTTTATAAACACTGCCGATGACAGGCCACGTCCTTTATTGTGCTCCAGTCACCCCCAGAGCTGCACTCCGTATTCTGTAAACTACACTCCTTCACAGCTAGGGTGACAGATTATCCCAGCAGCAAAGAACTTGACTGCAATGCATTATGGGACATGTAGTGTCTAAAGAACTACATTACGTCCACTCCTCTACTCCAGTCGCCTACAGAGCTGCATTCGGTATTCTGCGGGCTGCGGCTCGGTTTCTGTCAGCACTATGCTGACTAACACACCCCTTCCCATAATGCACTTCACATACAACATCTCACAGCTGGTGGCGCTCTACTTTTGGTGTCACGGGATGCTGGGAGTTGTAGTTCTGCAATAGCTATACGCTGGGGAAGACTTGCACAAACTGAAGCAAGATCCTCCGTCTGTGGAGCCAGCAACCCTGAACGCAGCTTTGGCTGTGACTGGAGCAGAAGAGCTGAGAAACTGCACAAAGAGTCAAACAAAGCACAAAGTGACATTTCAAGGAGATTTAAGCTGAAAATTGCTCTAATGACGGCAGACCCATCAGCTGAGCCCGACCCCGTGTGACGGCCGCTCCCCGGGACACTAATCAGGAGGAACCTGCTGGAGACCAGAATGCGAGCAGCGCCTGGTACCCGCCGCTCACACGCGCCCGTGCCAGCCAATGTGTACACCGCGGTGAGAGCCAACCGCCCCGGGCACCGAAAACGATAAACTAGCACATCCGAGAGGGGGAGGGTCTGACGGGGGCGCAGCTCCGCACCCACAGCCGTGACCGGGGACGCCAGCCCCAATGTGCGCTCTATGAGTCTGAGCCTCTCTTCCCAGAACTTCACATCCCAGCGGGCCGCCCCCTGGGCCACAGACGACGGCCCGTCCCATTCCATGCCCAAGGGCCCATACAGGCCTTCCCCGCAGCCCCTCTCCCCTATGATCAGTAGCGGGGCCCTCCTCCGCCCCTCTCCCCTATGATCAGTAGCGGGGCCCTCCTCCTCCTCCCCGCAGCCCCTCTCCCCTATGATCAGTAGCGGGGTCCTCCTCCGCCCCTCTCCCCTATGATCAGTAGCGGGGCCCTCCTCCTCCGCCCCTCTCCCCTAGGAGCAGTAGCGGGGACCTCCTCCTCCGCCCCGCAGCCCCTCTCCCCTATGATCAGTAAACGGGTCCCTCCTCCGCCCATCCCCCTATGTCAGTAGCTGGGCCCTCCTCCTCCGCCCGCAGCCCCTCTCCCCTATGATCAGTTGCGGGGCCCTCCTCCTCCGCCCCTCTCCCCTATGATCAGTAGCGGGGCCCTCCTCCTCCGCCCCTCTCCCCTATGATCAGTAGCGGGGCCCCCCTCCCCGCCCCTTTTTCCCCAAAGACAGTAGCGGGGGCCTCCTCCTCCCCCCCCGCCCTTCCCTATGTCAGTAGCGGGGTCCCCTCCTCGCCCCTCCCCCTATGATATAGCGGGGTCCCCTCCTCCCCCCCGCGCCCCTTCCCCTATGATAGTAGGGGGTCCCCTCCTCCGCCCCAGCCCCTCTCCCCTTGATCAGTAGCGGGGGTCCTCTCCTCCTCCCCGAGCCCCCTCCCCATGACGTAGCGGGGTCCCCCCTCCTCCCCGCAAAACCCCTCTCCCCCATGCGTAGAGGGTTTCCCCCCCCCCGCAGACCTTCCCTATGTCAGTCGGGGCTTCCTCCCCCCGCAACCCCCTCCCCCCATGACAGTAGGGGGTCCCCCTGCCCGAGACCTTTTCCCCCCATATATAGCGGGGTCCCCGCCCCGCAGCCCCCCTTCCCCCCAGTCAGTAGCGGGGTTCCTCCGCGCAACCCCTTCCCCCATGATCGAAACGGGGCCCCCTCCCCCCCCCCCCCGCAGATTCCCCCGATCATAGCGGGTCCCCTCCCCCCTGCAACCCCCCCCCCATGATCGAGCAGGGCTTCCCCCGCCCGCAGACCCCCTTCCCCCATATCAGTAGCAGGGTCCCCCCTCCACCCGCAGACCCCCTTCTCATATCAGTAGCGGGGGGTCTCCTCCCCCCCCGAGACCCCTCCCCCTTTATCAGTAGGGGGCCTCCTCCGCCCCGCAGACCCCCCTCCCCTGATCAGTGGGGGTCCTCCTGCTGCGACCCCCCTTTCCCCTATGATCGTGGGGTCCTCCCCGCCCCCCGGGCCCTCTCCCCTATGATCAGTGCGGGGTTCCTCGCCCCCGGGAAAACCCCTCCCCATGATCAGTAGGGGGGCCCCCTCGCCCCCCCAACCTTCCCCATGATCGTAGCGGGGGCCCCTCTTTCCCCGCAGACCTCTCCCCCAGATCAGAGCGGGGTCTCTCCCGCCCCAGCCCCCCTCCCCATGATCATAGCGGGTCCCCCTACCCCCGGGGCCCCCCTCCCCTATGACAGAGCGGGGTCCCCCTCCACCCCCCAGCCCCTCCTCCCCTTGATAGTAGCGGGGTTCCTCCCCCCCGCCCCCCTTCCCTATGATCAGTAGGGGGGCCCCCTCCCCTGCAGACCCTTCCCCCTGAAATACGGGGCTTCCTCCCCCCCGCAACCCCCCCTCTATTCGTGCGGGTCCCCCCCCCCCCGAACCCCCTCCCCCATATCGTAAAGGGGCTTCCTCCGCCCCCTAGCCCTTCCCCCCCATGTCAGTAGCGGGGTCCTCCTGCCCCGAGGTCTCCCCTATGATCAGTAGCGGGGTCCCCCTCCGCCCCGCAGACCCTCTCACCTATGATCAGTAGCGGGGTCCACCTCCGCCCCGCGCCCCTCACCCCTATGATCAGTAGCGGAGTCCTCCGTCCCGCAGACCCTCTCCCCTATGATCAGTAGCAGGGTCCTCCGCCCCGCAGACCCTCTCCTCTATGATCAGTAGCGGGGTCCTCCTCCTCTGCCCCGCAGACCCTCTCCCCTATGATCAGTAGCGGGGTCCTCCTCCGCCCCGCAGCCCCTCTCCCCTATGATCAGTAGTGGGGTCCTCCACCGCCCTGAGACCTCTCCCTATGATCAGTAGCGGGGTCCTCCTCCTCCGCCCTGCAGACCCTCTCCCCTATGATCAGTAGCGGGGTCCTCCTCCTCCACCCCGCAGCCCCTCTCCCCTATGATCAGTAGCGGGGTCCTCCTCCGCCCCGCAGCCCCTCTCCCCTATGATCAGTAGCGGGGTCCTCCTCCGCCCCGCAGACCCTCTCCCCTATGATCAGTAGCGGGGTCCACCGCCCTGCAGACCATCTCAGCTGAGTATTATAACTTACAGTAGAGGGAAGGGTGTTACCTGCCGCCCCAAAACCCAGTCACGCTCTATAAAACCCTCTGTAAGCGGCCGGGCGGCCCCTGCAGAACAGGAAAAGCCGCCCCGCCGACTGCCGCCCGCATGAGGGGATCAGCACGGATTACCCTCCCCCGAACCTGCAGAGGGCTTACTTGGTTTCGGTCAAGTTCAGCAAGAAGGCGGCTGCAGAGCGACAGCCTGAAGTGTCTGGACTACGACGCCCGTCCTGCTCACAGCGATGGCTCCGTTACAATGGATCGGCGCAGGGAACTGATAAAATGCAAGCAGAGGTCCTGAAAACGGGGAAAAGTTCAACAGCATCAGAAAGTTGCAAAACTTGTTACTGTACAACTTCTCCCTAAATCCAGCATCCAAGCACCAGTCACTGCAGGGCCCCTGGATACACTACATCAACCACAATGCCCTGCAGCAGAGTCCTGAGGGCCCCTGGATGGACTACATCCCCCACAATGCACACCAGCATTCCTCAGGGCCCCCGGATACACCTCCCCCACCATGCACTGCAGCATTGTCCTGAGGGCCCCCGGATACACCACATCCCCCACAATGCACTGCAGCAGAGTCCTGACGGCCCCCGGATACACCACATCCCCCACAGTGCACTGCAGCAGAGTCCTGAGGGCCCCGGATACACCACATCCCCCACAATTTCACTGCAGCAGAGTCTGAGGGCCCCGGATACACCACATCTCCCACAATGCATGCAGCAGAGTCTGAGGGCCCCGGATACACCACATCCCCACAATGCACTGCAGCAGAGTCCTGAGGGCCCCCGGATCCACCACATCCCCCACCATGCACTGCAGCAGAGTCCTGAGGGCCCCCGGATACACCACATCTCCCACAATGCACTGCAGCAGAGTCCTGAGGGCCCCCGGATACACCATATCCCCCACAATGCACTGCAGCAGAGTCCTGACGGCCCCCGGATACACCACATCCCCCACAGTGCACTGCAGCAGAGTCCTGAGGGCCCCTGGATACACCACAATGCACTGCAGCAGAGTCCTGAGGGCCCCTGGATTCACAACATCACCCACAATGCACTCCAGCAGAGTCCTGAGTGCCCCCGGATACACCACATCCCCCTCAATGCACGGCAGCAGAGTCCTGAGGGCCCAGGGATACACTACATCCCCCACAGTGCACTGCAGCAGAGTCCTGAGGGCCCCCGGATACACTACATCCCCCACAATGCACTGCAGCAGAGTCCTGAGGGCCCCTGGATGGACTACATCCCCCACAATGCACTGCAGCAGAGTCTTGAGGGTCCCTGGATGGACTACATCCCCCACAATGCACTGCAGCAGAGTCCTGAGGGCCCCTGGTTACACTACATCTACCACAATGCAATACAGGATTCCTGAGGGCCTCTGGATACACTACATCCCCCACAATGCACTGCAGCAGAGTCCTGAGGGCCCCCGGATACACTACATCCCCCACAATGCACTACAGCAGAGTCCTGAGGGCCCCCGGATACACTACATCCCCCACAATGCACTGCAGCAGAGTCCTGAGGGCCCCGGATACACTACATCCCCCACAATGCACTGCAGCAGAGTCCTGAGGGCCCCTGGATGGACTACATCCCCCACAATGCACTGCAGCAGAGTCCTGAGGGTCCCTGGATGGACTACATCCCCCACAATGCACTGCAGCAGAGTCCTGAGGGTCCCTGGATGGACTACATCCCCCACAATGCACTGCAGCAGAGTCCTGAGGTCCCCTGGATACACTACATTACCCACAATTCACTGCAGCAGAGTCCTGAGGGCCCCTGGATACACTACATCCCCCACAATGCACTACAGCAGAGTCCTGAGGGCCCCTGGATACATCCCCCACAATGCACTACAGCAGAGTCCTGAGGGCCCCTGGATACACTACATCCCCCACAATGCACTACAGCAGCCCACATCCTCATAGCTCTCACCCGGGGCACAGCAGCACAGGTATAGGAGTCCTGCGGGCCCCTGCAGATAGCGATCAGCACTGAGCGAGGTCATCCGAGCCGCAGCTGCTGAACACGATCCCAAAAATAAAGCACATACCGGAGCGGGCGCCAAACTATGAGGCGCCAGGAATACCCCCCGGAAGGTAACCCCAAGAGCTAGCAATCAGCGGGTACCAGCAGATCTCATCAGAGCAAGTTCACCCCAAAGCAGCAATCTGGGGTCACTCTGTAGATGCCACCGCACCTAACAACATCCTGGAGACGCCGGCCCTTTAAATGGCCCTTACTGACTGTTTCCACATACAACATATGGGCCCTGAGCACCCAACCTCGGAGCAGGGGCCCGGCCGCTCCCCCGCCCGGCAGCTTTACCACTTTAATTGGCTTGTCCAGGACACAGAGCTCCAAATCAGCAGAGGGATTAATGTCAAGGTCTCGCCCCGAGGACCTGCAGCAACGCAGGACAGAGGGACACAGCGGCCAAGACCAGCGGCAATGCTGACTGTCTCCAGCACCCAGAGCAGAGGGTCCAGGAGGCCGAGCACTGCTCCCTGGTATCAGCCACTTCCAGCTGGAGCGAGGCCGAGTGCAGGACTGGGGAACGCAGCGCACGGCTCCTGGCATCAGCCGCCCCTCTTCTAACGCTCCAGCCCTGATATAACCTTCTATGTGACTGATATCCGCCGCGCCTCTTCTAACGCTCCAGCACTGATATAACCTTATGTGACTGATATCGGCCGCTCCTCTTATAACGCTCCAGCCCGATATAACCTTCTATGTGACTGATATCAGCCGCTCCTCTTATAACGCTCCAGCACTGATATAACCTTCTATGTGACTGATATCAGCCGCTCCTCTTATAACGCTCCAGCACTGATACAACCTCCTATGTGACTGATATCTGCCGCTCCTCTTATAACGCTCCAGCACTGATATCACCTTCTATGTGACTGATATCAGCCGCTCCTCTTATAACGCTCCAGCCCTGATATAACCTTCTATGTGACTGATATCTGCCGCTTCTCTTATTTTGCTTGTTGTCTTTTATATTGTTCTTTGTGACTGATATCAGCCGCTCCTCTTATAACGCTCCAGCACTGATATAACCTTCTATGTGACTGATATCAGCCGCTCCTCTTATAACGCTCCAGCACTGATATAACCTTCTATGTGACTGATATCAGCCACCCCTCTTATAAAGCTCCAGCCCTGATATAACCTTCTATGTGACTGATATCAGCCGCTCCTCTTATAACGCTCCAGCCCTGATATAACCTTATGTGTGACTGATATCAGCCGCTCCTCTTATAACGCTCCAGCATGATATAACCTTCTATGTGATGATATCAGCCGCTCCCTTATAACGCTCCAGCCCTGATATAACCTTCTATGTGACTGATATCAGCCGCTCCTCTTATAACGCTCCAGCACTGATATAACCTTCTATGTGACTGATATCAGCCGCTCCTCTTATAACGCTCCAGCACTGATATAACCTTCTATGTGATGATATCAGCGCTCCTCTTATAACGCTCCAGCTCTGATATAACCTATGTGACTGATATCGGCCGCTCCTCTTATAACGCTCCAGCCCTGATATAACCGTCTATGTGACTGATATCAGCCACTCCTCTTATAACGCTCCAGCCCTGATATAACCTTCTATGTGACTGATATCAGTCGCTCCTCTTATAACGCTCCAGCACTGATATAACCTTCTATGTGACTGATATCAGCCGCTCCTCTTATAACGCTCCAGCACTGATATAACCTTCTATGTGACTGATATCAGCCGCTCCTCTTATAACGCTCCAGCCCTGATATAACCTCCTATGTGACTGATATCAGCCGCTCCTCTTATAACGCTCCAGCCCTGATATAACCTTCTAGGTGACTGATATCAGCCCCTCTTATAACGCTCCAGCCCTGATATAACCTTCTATGTGACTGATATCAGCCGCTCCTCTTATAACGCTCCAGCCCTGATATAACCTTATGTGAGGGTCCGATGTAGTACACGTCCCATTTTCCGCCCGGCTCTGGTGATTGGACGTTCACCGAGAAAAATCGGATTTAATTACACGATAAATAAGGTTGGAGAAGCCACCTGAGCCCCAGAGGCCGACTCCAGATGTGGCGGGGAACAGCGGGGTCTCCAGACGTCAGACTACTACTCCCAGCATTCAGGGCGTCATCGCTCGCCCACCGGACAGCAGAGGGGAGTAATGTGACCCCCCTATCCCAACGCTCAGCAGTGACCCCACTGAAACCCAAAACAAGAGGCGCCGCAGCTGCCAGAGGAGTGGAGAGGTGACCAGCGGGGGCGCTCTGCCCGCTGGAATCAGTCAGACCCCCGGCAGGGGCGGGCATAAGGTGGGGTCTTCTCATCTCCAGTGTATGCTGTGGAGGAGCAGGGGTCAGGTTTGGTGCTCCGAGGCAAGGACATGAGGGGGGGTGGGGGTCTCAGCAATGGTCCAAACTTCTGATCATGTGACTAAAAATTAAAGAGGTGCCCCGACTGCAGCATCCAGGCACCTCTGCAGGAAGAGCAGGGAGCAAAGCCAAGGGCAGCCCCGAGCAGACACGTGGACTCCAGGAAGCTACGGGGGCACCAGAGGGTCAACTGCACCCACAGGAATGAATGGAGACATAGAGCCCCCGGAAAGGAAATATAAATCTATGTACAAGGGCAAAAAGGCGGACTACAGGGGGCGAGAGAGGATGGAGGGGGCAGGGCAGTAGAGGACAGGGCAACAGGACACGGGAGCGCACAGCCCGGGGCCACCGGAGCGGTATACGGCGGCACAGCCCGGGGCCACGGGAGCGGTATACGGCGGCACAGCCCGGGGCCACGGGAGCGGTATACGGCGGCACAGCCCGGGGCCACGGGAGCGGTATACGGCGGCACAGCCCGGGGCCACGGGAGCGGTATACGGCGGCACAGCCCGGGGCCACGGGAGCGGTATACGGCGGCACAGCCCGGGGCCACGGGAAGCGGTATACGGCGGCACAGCCCGGGGCCACGGGAGCGGTATACGGCGGCACAGCCCGGGGCCAACGGGAGGCGGTATACGGCGGCACAGCCCGGGGCCACGGGAGCGGTATACGGCGGCACAGCCCGGGGCCACGGGAGCGGTATACGGCAGCACAGGGGGCACAGCCCGGGGCCACGGGAGCGGTATACGGCAGCACAGGGGGCACAGTCTTGTGCTACGGGAGCGGTATACGGCGGCACAGGGGGCACAGTCTGGGGCTACGGAGCGGTATACGGCAGCACAGGGGCCACAGTCGGGGGGCTACGGAGCAGTATACGGCAGCACAGGGGGGCACAGTCTGGGGCTACGGAGCGGTATACGGCAGCCACAGGGGGGCACAGTCTGGGGGCTATGGAGCGGTATACGGCAGCACAGGGGGGCACAGTCTGGGGCTACGGAGCGGTATACAGGCAGCACAGGGGGGCACAGTCTGGGGCTACGGAGCGGTATACGGCAGCACAGGGGGGCACAGTCTGGGGCTACGGAGCGGTATACGGCAGCACAGGGGGGCACAGACTGGGGCTACGGAGCGGTAGACGGCAGCACAGGGGGCACAGTCTGGGGCTACGGAGCGGTATACGGCAGCACAGGGGGCACAGTCTGGGGCTACGGAGCGGTATACGGCAGCACAGGGGGGCACAGTCTGGGGCTACGGAGCGGTATACGGCAGCACAGGGGGGCACAGTCTGGGCTATCGGAGCGGTATACGGCAGCACAGGGGGGCACAGTCTGGGGGTACGGAGCGGTATACGGCAGCACAGGGGGGCACAGTCTGGGGGCTACGGATGCGGTATAGCGCAGCACAGGGGGGCACAGTCTGGGGCTACGGGAGCAGTATACGGCAGCCCAGGGGGGCACAGTCTGGGGCTACGGGAGCGGTATACGGCAGCACAGGGGGGCACAGTCTGGGGCTACGGAGCGGTATACGGCAGCACAGGGGGCACAGTTGGGGCTACGGAGCGGTAATACGGCAGCACAGGGGGCTACAGGTCTGGGGCTTACGGAGCGGTATACGGCAGCACAGGGGGCACAGTCTGGGGCTACGGAGCGGTATACGGCAGCACAGGGGGCACAGTCTGGGGGCTACGGAGCGGTATACGGCAGCACAGGGGGGCACAGTCTGGGGCTACGGAGCGGTATACGGCAGCACAGGGGCACAGTCTGGGGCATACGGAGCGGTATACGGCAGCAACAGGGGGCACAGTCTGGGGCTTACGGAGCGGTATACGGCAGCTACAGGGGGCACAGTCTGGGGCTATGGAGCGGTATACGGCGGCACAGGGGGCACAGTCTGGGGCTACGGAGCGGTATACGGCAGCACAGGGGGCACAGTCTGGGGCTACGGGAGCGGTATACGGCGGCACAGGGGGCACAGTCTGGGGGCTATGGAGCGGTATACGGCGGCACAGGGGGCACAGTCTGGGGGCTATGGAGCAGTATACGGCGGCACAGGGGGCACAGTCTGGGGGCTATGGAGCGGTATACGGCGGCACAGGGGCACAGTCTGGGTCTATGAAGCAGTATACGGCGGCACAGGGGGCACAGTCTGGGGCTATGAAGCAGTATATGGCAGCACAGGGGGCACAGTCTGGGGCTATGGAGCAGTATATGGCAGCACAGGGGCACAGTCTGGGGCTATGAAGAAGTATATGGCAGCCACAGGGGCACAGTCTGGGGGCTATGGAGCAGTATATGGCAGCACAGGGGGCCCACTCTGGGGGCTATGGAGCAGTATACGGCGGCACAGGGGGCACAGTCTGGGGCTATGGAGCAGTATATGGCAGCACAGGGGGCACAGTCTGGGGCTATGGAGCAGTATATGGCAGCACAGGGGGCACAGTCTGGGGCTATGGAGCAGTATATGGCAGCACAGGGGGCACAGTCTGGGGGCTATGGAGCAGTATAGGGCAGCACAGGGGGCACAGTCTGGGGCGATGGAGCAGTATACGGCGGCACCGGGGGCAGTATACGGCAGTACCCGGATATTGGGGAGATACGTCGGACGTCAACGCACACATCACGGCGTCATTTCCTCCGCCCTCCCGTTCCCATCTCGCCGGCCAGTACCTCACCTTTTCCCGCTCCCTGTCACCAGCCGCTTCGCTCTTCTGCCCGTCCGGCCGCCGCCGTCTCTTATTGTCGCCTCCCCGGGTTGCCTGGCAGCGTCACCATGACGCCCATCGCACGAGGGAGCATTGACCAATCAGAACACTTCTCTTACGCACGTGCCACAACGTTGCCACATGTAGCCACGCCCTCGGAGCGGTGCACGCCGGGATGTGGAGTGCCAACAGGCCCGGCCTCTTTATTTGTTTTGAACAAACCAAGGTCGCTAAGAACACGTGTTTCCCGCCGACCAATCACAATCCTGCTGCATTACTTCCTGGTCACATGAGCTGTTTCTATGACAACCAAGACTCCTCTATAGTGATGGGTCAAATGAAGTTTATAGTGTTCACCCCAGATGCCCAGTGTCAGTAAATCAGCTGTTAGTAAATTAACTGACACACAATAATGTTCATTTTACCATAGGCCTGTGATATCAATAAAGTTATTACAAAATATTTTTAACAAATTCAACCAAAAATTGACGACCGGTGGCCATGTGATATGTCGCCTACATAGATGATGTGTCTGGTCCCTGCAACGATTCCCTATTTAGCTGTAAAATGGTGTCTGATGAAACAATATGGCGTCTGATAGAACAAATATGGCGCCTGATAGAAAAAATATGGCGTCTGATAGAACTATATGGTGTCTGATGGAACAAAAATGGCGTCTGATGGAACAAACATGGCGTCTGATAAAACAATATTGCATCTGATAAAACAAATATGGCCTCTGATGGAACAAATATGGTGTCTGATGGAACAATATTGCATCTGACAGAACAAATATGGCGTCTGATAGAACAAATATGGCATCTGATAGAACAAATATGGCGTCTGATGGAACAAATCTTTCGTCTGATAGAACAAATATGGCATCTGATAGAACTATATGGCGCCTGATGGAACAAATATGGCGTTTGATACAAGAAATATAGCATCTGATGGAACAATCTGGCGTCTGATGAAACAACTATGGCGTCTGATGGAACAAATATGCCGTTTAATAGAACAATATGGAGTCTGATGAAACAAATATGGCGTCTGATGGAACAAACATTGCGTCTGATGGAACAACTGTGGCGTCTGATGGAACAACTGTGGCGTCTGATGGAACAAATTTGGTGTTTAATAGAACAATATGGCGGCTGATGGAACAATATGGTGTCTGATGGAACAAGTATAGCGTCTGATGGAACAAATATGGCGTCTGATGGAACAAATTCGGTGTTTAATAGAACAATATGGCGTCTGATGGAACAAATATAGCGTCTGATGGAACAATATGGCGTCTGATGCATACCTCCCAAGTGTCCCTATTTTGGATGGACAGTCCCTATTTTTAACCCTTGTCCCTTTGTCCCTCTTAGCTCTATAAATGTCCCTCTTTTTCATTCGGGAAACAGATTTGCATCAATAAATTGACTATCTTGCTTTACAAAGTATCTGATTGCTTCCTTGCTGTATATTACATAACTACTTACTTAATATTTCATCATTGGATACAATAAAATCTTGAAAATGTGTCCCTTTTTGGATTATCTAAAAAGTTGGCATGTAGGGGTTTTGGCCCCGTGGACGAGGGTGTCTTGATGTGGCCCCTTTTGGGGCGTGGTTAGAGGTGTGGCCGATGTGCACCTCTTTGCAACTCAAAAAAGTTGGGAGGTATGTGAGGGAAAAATTTGGTGTTTTAATAGAACAATAGGGGCGTTGATGGAACAAAAAATTAGCGTTGATGGAAAAATATGGCGGTTGATGGAAAAATTGGGTTCTAAGGGGAAAAAATATGCGTCTGAGGAAAAATATACGTCTGATGGAACAAATATGGCGTCTAATGGAACAAATTTGATTTTATTGATTTTATTTTACAAATAAAATCAATAAAACAACATAAAAGTGACACATAATCAGTATCTCCGTGTCGGGAAAAGTCCGATCTGTGAAAATATAATTTTTTTATCCTGGAGAAGAAGAAAAAAATTTGGGGGGGTCATTTCACATCCTCTAAATATTGGAATGAAAAGTGATCAAAAAGTCGCATCTATCCCAAAATGGAACGAATGAAAACCTAGAAACCCCAAGCTCCGACAAAAATAGCCATGCCCCCACAACTGAGAACCAAGGTGGGTGGATAGGGGAGAAAAAAAAGAGTTAACATACACAGAAAAAGGCGCAAATTCAAAAAGTAGAGAATACTTTGATTTTTTTTACGGTGCTGAAGTAAAACGTAAACCCTACATATTTGGTATTACCAGATTCGTACCGATCTGCAGAATACAGAGAATATATCATTTATATCGAATAGTAGAACCACCTAAAAAAAAAACCACCGCATAATATCCCATTGACGCAAGTACGTTTTTTTCCTTCACATTTCACCTCACTAATAATTTTTTGGGGCGGTTTCCCAGTACATTCTATGGTTCGGTGAACGATACTAGTAGAAAGTCCGATCTTGGTTCCCACAAAATAAACGCTCTCTTATAGTCCTAAGGTAGGTTGAAAAATAAAAAAGTTTATGAAAAATAGTCGAGCCATATTATTATGACCTGCTGTTAGGAAGGGGTGAAGGGTTCTCTGACAAGAAGGTCTTGTTCATGTTTGTTGGAGGTTCTGTTCGGACTCTCGGTCGTATGTTCCGTCCGGAATGATGGAAAAAATAGCAAAGCAAGTGGTGCTATATTTTCCATCTCTAAAATGGGAAACCCAACGGACCCTTTGTAATTAAAGTGGTCCGTCGTGCGCCGTGGGTGTCTGTTGTGAATCTGATTTCATGGCTTCCATTATCCCCTCCAAAAAAGTAACCTTCACGCAGATGTGAAGTTAAGCCCTCTCTAAACTAGGAGACCCCACTCAACAAAATAAGAAGTCATTTGTGCTGACATTAAGCAGTATACTATTTCCCTGCAGCGCCTCTACAGGGCAAATCAGGCATTTCACAATGCCCATTCATATCAATGTAATGCCAGACAGAACGGGTCCTCCAGAGCCAGAGACGCTCTTTGTAATCACTCTGCACCAAAAAGTATCCAGATCTCAAAACAAGGACCCCACCCTGTATGAACTGAGAAGATAATAAAGTATATGATAACGGTTTTTTGATTAAACAAATATGGCGTCTAATAGAACAATATGGCGTCTGATGGAACAAATATGGCGTCTGATTGAACAAATATAGGCACTGATGTACAACAATATGTGTCCCCCTGAATGGAACAATATGGCCGTCTAATGGAACAAAATAAGAGCGTGATAATAGAACATTATATAAGCGTCTGATAGGAACAAATTAGGAACGTCTGCTTGAATAAATAGTTGGCGTCCTTTATAGAACAAATACGGACATCTAATAGAACAAATTATAGAGCGACTTATAGAACCAAATAAGACGATCTGATGGAAATAAAATATGAGGCGTCTTACAAAAACAAAAGGCGTCTGATAGCACAAATATGATGTCTCGATGAACAAATATGGCAATCTTAATTGTACAAATAAAGCGACTGATAGAACAAATATGACAGTCTGATGGAACAATAATGGCATCTAATGGAACAATAATGGCATCTGATGGAACCAATATGGCTCTGATGGAACAAATATGGCATCTAATACCGACAATAAGGTGTCTGAATGGAAAATATAGGCGTCTGATGGAACAAATATGGCGTCTGTATGGAACAAAATAGCGTCTGATTAGAACAAATTGACGTCTGATGGAACAAATATGGCGTTCTGATGGAACAAATATGCTGTCTGATGAACAAATAGCGTCTGATTGAACAAATATGGACGTCTGAATGAACAAATATGGTGTCTGATGGAACAAATATGGCGTCTGATGGAACAAAATAGGCATTAGGAAAAATATGGATCTGATGGAACAAATATGGCGTCTGTGGAACAAATATGGCGTCTGAAAGAACAATATGGTCTGATGAACAAATAGGCGTACTGATGGAACAAATAATGGCACTAAACCACAATATAGTCCTGATGGAATAAATATGGCGTCTGATGGAACAAATATGGCGTCTTATAGAACAAATAGCGTCTGATAGAACAAATATGACATCTGATGGAACAAATATGGCGTCTGATGGAACAAATATGGCATCTGATGGAACAATATGGCATCTGATGGAACAAATATGGGGTCTGATGGAACAAATATGGTGTCTGATGGAACAATATGGCATCTGATGAAACAAATATGATGTCATGAACAAATAAACCCTGAGGAAAAATATAGGCGTCTAATAGAACAATATGGATTTCTGATGGAACAATATGGAGTCTGATGGAACAAATATGGCATCTGATGGAACAAATATGGCGTCTGATAGAACAATATGACGTCTGATGGAACAAATATGGCATCTGATGAAACAACTATGGCATCTGATGGAACAAATATGGCATCTGATGGAACAATATGGTGTCTGATGGAACAAATATGGTCTGATGGAACAAATATGGCGTCTGAAAGAACAATATGGCGTCTGATGGAACAAATATGGCATCTAATACAACAATATGGTGTCCTATAGAATAAATATGGCGTCTGATGGAACAAATATGGCGTCTTATAGAACAAATAGCTTCTGATAGAACAAATATGGCGTCTGATGGAACAAATGTGGCGTCTGATGGAACAATATGGCGTCTGAAGGAACAAATATGGCGTCTGATGGAACAAATATGGCGTCTGATAGAATAATATGGTGTAATAAAATATACGATAATGGATTTATCAAAACCGGAGAACCCCTTTAACGGAGTCAGGATTGGCCTCTGATTCGGATGCGGATTAACTCCACATGAATAGGGGTTAACCCGCGTCACTTTTTCTGGAGCAGGATCCGCCAAGGATCTGCTCCAAAGAATGGACATGTAAATTCTTTTATTTTCTTGCACCAAGGATTTGAAGTCCGTGATGTAAAAAAACTCTGTGCTGTGATTTACTGTAATTCATGTGCAATCTGCATAGACGCTGGTGCACGATATGTAACGGCAAAAAGTAAATTCTCAAATGCCAAATACAGCAGTAGATCGCGGGCACTAAAACCAGTACAAACACTGAACTAGTGAAACATTGGAAATGCTGCTCTGCTTTATACATGCACAAAATAAAGGATTTTAGTTCACAGTTTGATCAGATATTCTATGCCCACTTACTGTGTCAAAGTAGCCTCATCAGTCCCCAACTCTAATGCCTCTCTGTGGGGCAAAAAGCCGCCATAACCAGTGTGAATGGAGCCCAGCTCTGGATGTGTAGCTGCTTTTGGCCTCACAGAGAGGTATAAGGTAGGCATACACAAATTGATCAAACTTCACACTAAAAGCCTTTATATTGTGCACATACAAAGCACAGCATTAATGCATTTCAATTGTTCCCTCTAGTCAACGTCTATCACAGAGCGCAGCTTCTCTCATCTATCATATAACCCTATATATCACAGAGCTCAGCTTCTCTCCTCTATCATATAACCCTATATATCACAGAGCTCAGCTCCTCTCCTCTATCATATAACCCATATATATCACAGAGCTAGCTTCTCTCCTCTATCATATAACCATATATATCACAGAGCTCAGCTCCTCCCTCCTATACATATAACCCTATATATCACAGAGCTCAGCCTCCTCTATCATATAACCCCAAAATATCACAGAGCTCAGCTTCCCCTCCTCTATCATATAACCTAATATTCAAGAAGTCACTTTCCCCTCCTCTATCATATAACCCTAAAATATCACAGAGCTCAGCTCCTCTCCCCTATCATAAAAACCCTATATATCACAGAGCTA
>JAODAL010064803.1:0-18526 GCA_025379985.1 Phyllomedusa bahiana
CCCCCCCCTCTTGTTTGTCCCTCGGGGTCAGTCCTTCCTTTACTCTTCTCTCTTTTCACTCTTGGCCCTTTGGGCAGCTCTAGCATCCACCAAGCTTTTTTACCACCTTTTTGCTGACATCCCAAATCTACATCTTGCCGATGTCACTTCTTACTTCCCGGATCCCGACTGTCTGTCCTCCTTTCCCCCTTCTTCTCATCACATCTCCTAAAACTAAAAGTGAAAAAACAGAATCATCATCTTTCCCCATCCAACTCTACTCATGCCCCTGAACCCCTATTTCAGTCAAAAGGTTTTCCCTCTCACCGTTCCGCAAGTCCCTGCCTTGGGGTAAACCTAACTCGCTCATCTTTCAAAACCACACATCCAAACCCTTACCTTGCCTGCCCCTCCACCTGAAAAAAATCTCTCGCATCCCTCATTTTTCAACTATGACCCAAAATGCTGGTCCATCCCTTTTCATCTCCCGCCTGACTACTGCAACACCTTTCTTGGGCCTCCCCCGCAGCACCCCGCCCCTCTAACCTCCTTTAAATCGCTGCCCATCTTATCCCCCCTCTCCTCCACTCCTCGCCCCCCCCTCGCCCAAACCCTTCACGGGTTTCCATTTCCCAGCGAATTCATTTCAAGCTACTAACCATGACCTAAAGACTCTCCCGACCTCTCCCCCCTAAAAAATCTCTTCCCTAATTTCCAAAATTCTCCCTCACGCAAACTCCCCTCCCAAAAGGCCTTTTCCCGCTTCCCCTTTTCGTCCCCACAACCGTCTCCAATTTTCTCCCCTGCTTCACCCACATTGGGAATCACTGCCCCAAAAAATCAGACCCTCCCCACTTTTCCCCCTTTTAAAAACAACCTGAAAACCCATTTCTTCAGTTGCCTATAACCACACAACCTTTTGTCCTACTTCCTCCACAACATGTTGCCCCCCACCTCCCGTCCTCTTTCCCCCTCATTTAGATTTAAGCACTCGCGGGGGAGGGGGCTCTCCACTCTTCGTGCCCCAAATTGTCATTAATCACTTACATTTTATCGTTTGAATTATGTTATGTAGTAACCCCCCTCGAATTTACCGCCCCCGGAAACAAGGCGCTTTAAAATAATATAATAATAATAATTTTCCCGTGCGCTGAGCAAATTTTTTAGCAGAGGGAAAAGTACCATCCCCCGGTTCATTTTAGTGGTGAGCTACTCCACTGTATTGTGTCAGTCCACCCTCACAGAAAGCCAATCAATGAAACAGGAAGACCCCTATAAACAGACAATGTGGTTGGCACTGTGACATGAGCACTGTTGTTGACTATAGGAATTAATAGGACCCCATCCATGGGGAATAGGTTATCTCCCTCCATCTTCTAGATTTAAAGTTGGGTTTATAATGATCAGCAGGCAATCCTACTACTGATCAAAGTCTCCTCAATGTATCAGAAGTGGTAACATTATTCAATAAGCCACAATATTAGTATGATTGTCCTTATTACAATGCTTTTATCATTTTTTTATTTATTGATTGCTTGGTGGTTAGCACTGTTTTCCTAGGCATGTTTTTTCGGGTTAAAATCCTATCAAGGACAACATCTTCATGGAGTTTGTAGGTTCTTCCCATGTTTGCATGAGTTTCCTCTAGGTACTCCAGTTTCCTTTAAAAATTTAGATTGTGATCCCTGACGGAGACAAAGAGTAATGTAAGTCACAAAATCTCTGTACTGCACCGTGAAATACAACAGTGCTACAGTATATAAATAAAGTAAATGAATTATTCAATTTACCTAAGTAATGTCATATGCATATGTAGTAATAAGTCCAGTTAGAGATATGAACATTCCCATACATTACTGGGTGGTCCTTGTCTGTATTTTTTTCTATTTTATTATGTAGTACTTTAAATTATCCATCCACTCACTATTGGGGTTTTGTCCTCGTACCAGCACTACTCCCATTTGACCCAGATGTTTTTTATTAGCAGGATGCTACAGAGAGTCACAACGGGTGCTTTCACACAGAGATTTATGGTACGTTCTTGGATGCATTTTTTGTGCATAAAGGCACAACAGTTAATGCTGTACATTTCTGCACAAAAAAACGCTCCATGTGAAAGCACCCTACCTATTGTCTCTCACTTTGTTTGCTGGCAGCACATGGACAGGTGAGCATTTGTGATCCTTTCTTTTTGGTTGTGGTGCTGTGTGGCAGCCATTGTTGCTTTGACTGTGAGGTGGTGTGACCTAGAGCCAGGGGTCTAAGCCTGGCAACAAGGATGCTGCTGGGTTGCCTCCGCTCCTGGGGGTGCTGCTGATACTGTGGTGGTGGTTACCATGTACTGCTAATCTTTTAGTGCAAAGTCTCCTTAAAAGAGGTTGCCATAAAGTGGGCTTAAAAACTCGATCAAAATATAACGAACAACCTCATGTTCAATTTTGTAGATTTTTGCTTAGCAGCAGTTGATCAGTGTATAACATGTGGATGTGTGGTCCATGTTTTTTTTTCCTTTCATTGTGGAGTTTGCTATAATCACTGTTGTGTTATTGTCAAGCGCTTTTTTTCTTCTAAATTAATATTTAAAGGCTATGTTTTATTAAAATTGGGCATTGCATTTTAATGTGAGTGCACAAATATGGTGACACTGTGGCTGGGGCTAAACACTATAGGGGCTTTATGGTCGGTACTATAGGATTAACAACGTGGCTGCCACTCATTGAGATGTAAGACTGTAGCCTGCAATTCACCTTCCTGCCAATAGGTGGCATAAAAGCACTGGGGGTGGGCATAGGAAAAGGAAAAGCCTGGAAAGGAGGGAGAAATTAGGTTGGGAAGAACATTATGGGAGGAATAAGAGACAGTGAGAGTAGTTTGATCCTCCTATGAGTGAAATTATACAGAGGCCCACTAGTACTAGAGAAATGGGTTAAGTGATTATATAATGTATTAATTATTGTTACTTACCTGAAATATTTTAGCCCATCTATTCTTTTATTGGTCAGGTTCATTACTTATTGCTGATGGTACATATTTGTTTACATTGTTTATGTCAGTATGGGAACTGAGATGATTGCTGTAACATTTCCTCACTTAAATCCCAGTATCTTCTAGGCCCATTAAAATGTCCCCTGGATTCTTTAGCCACCCACGACAATGAACAAATTGTTTTCTTAGAATTCAAATAACCCAAACAATGGTTAGTTAAGTTGTTTTTCTCGTCTTAAATACTTTAGTTATGACTAATTGTATAACGGTGATATTCAGCAAATTAAGACAGATACAAAACAAAGAAAATGTAAAGATGACTACTTGTGTAACATGGAGAATGTTTATTGTAGGTAACCAAGTGTATTTTATAATGATTAAAGTAACCAATGGTTTTGTAAATCATAATCAAAATGTGAAGTAATGATAATGATGTTAATGTTTCTTATATTAAACAAGATCGGCTACTTTTTTTCTTTTTTGTTTTTGTTTGTGTAGCCTTCGTTCAGGCACAATCACAGGGCCTCCAACCCTACTCGTTCCTATTCAAGCAAAAGAGTGCCAAGGAAACTTAAATAAAACTGACAGCTTTATTATAATCCACAATAAAAAAGGCTTCATGTAAGCACATAGATATCATCCAATGTTAGGAAGGCACACATGCTCAAAAAATGAGTACAAAACGTATACAGACCGACAGTCTTTCTTTGACTCTGAAAAGAGTTTCACATGGAGATGCTTGGAGACCGGGCAGTCCGCACAGTTTCGAGGAGATCCCCTCCCCTTTCTCAAGCATGATGTTAATGTTGCCACACCTCTAAACCACCTGTATAAAAACTTGTATCTCTTAACCAAAATAAAGAATTTTGGCTCTGAAGCTACTTGATGGCAGACGTCAATCTTCCAACATAATGTGCATATGTCCATTATGATATTAATTTGGAAAACCAGCACAATGAGGAATAAGTCACAGGCGACAACACTTCTCTAGTAAAAAATGTTGGGAAAATTCTTCAGGATACCCTCAGGTGAAGCGAGCCAGTGAATGCCCGGACCAGGACTGTGAAAAGGTATTCTAGTGTCATAGACAAATAAGGCATATAGCGCCCTCCCAATGGAAAATTCAGCCCACTACAAGCCTTTTTGCACCCTCTTCCTGCCTGGAATGAAGTGGTGCCCTAGGCAGTCGCCTACCTCTGTCTACCCATCGTCCTGCACTGGTGCCAGGGGCATGTAAAATACAAAAAGACACAGCGACGACGTGTAGATGGAAGAGACACCCATCCCACAGTCATGCCACCGAAAACCGCATCGCACCAGAGAGATAGAAAAGAGATTGTTCCAGATGATCCAAAGTTAAGTCTCTTAGAGACTATCCTTATTGTTGCCTGCTTCTATGAGAAAAAGAGTTCAACAAAACCAGTTAAAGCAATGCTGGTTCCCTTATTGTGATAAGCAATCACACTGGTATTACATAGAGATAATAATATAGGGACTGTCACGACTACAAGCTTTACATCCAGTAGTGTTGTATGGACATTATGGCTGACAATCAAAAAGATGAAATGCATGAATTTCCTTTGGTTCAGATAGAGACAGCAGAACGTGACACATTTCCCCAGGTTTATTTTTCTCTTATTTTTCAGCAAGTGAATGCAGTGTTTGTCCTGACATTGTACATGGCTGTATGCAGCTGGGATCCCTGGAAGAAAAACACAATTTCAATATCATTATTGTTGGTGTTTTCGCTGTATTGTGGCATCACAGCAGCAATGCCATTGTTTCCTTTGGGGTCTTTATACAGGGTATTTAGTGCTCTTGCACAGCACTGGGATTCCAAGATTCATTCAGATTGACAGGAACATTAACTAAGGAATCAATAAGCTGTAAAGTACAATTATTTTAACAAAACAAGAGAAATCATATTAGCAAGAGAAAAACAAATAGACTGGTCAACATCCCACAATATAAATGACTGTGCTGCTATTTACAGAAGCAAAAGTTCTGCACATTGTGATTCTTCATTTCATCATGTAACTGTGAAGGACAAGATTTCTGCCCTTGCAGATAATTCTGTTAGCTAACAGTTACATGCTGATATACAATATATGGATCTTATGTAAAGTAAACACTGCTTACTTTCTAAAATATTCATCTAATAATTTCTAAGCCCTCCACCATGTCACTGGTGTCTCAAATTAGTGCAATGCACAGGGTTGGTCTTAAAGAGGTTTTGCAACGATGTAATGTTGACGTGGAATCCTCCAAAATGGGTATTTAATCACTTTTCTAAATATATGTGATTACAAAAAGTGAAGCCTCTGAGAGCTTCAGCTTTCTTTATATGCCCTTAGTTTCCTGACAGTTTACATTAGACACAACCAGGACACTGACAGGAGCTGATCTGGCCGGGCTTGCATGTTTGCACTTCTTATCTGATGACAGGGAACATGAAGGAACTTGCAAGGGACTGTGGAGAAAGATCCTGTGTCTTTTGAATAGAGAATCCACTGGTTGTAATGTAATTATTTGAGTAAACATTGTAAACACTCTCTGCTTTCTGGCTCTGCTCAGCCCCACTCCCTCTCCCCCCTGCAGCCATTCATGCTTTGTTTATATTCTCTCCTGAGCAGATAAGAGGTAAGGAACTCACTTCTTGGCAAAACCCCTTTAAAGGGTTGTTCCAGGATCAGGACTGCCATAAAATAATAAAAAAAACATAACTAGCCTGATCCTCTGCCATCCCAGTGGCCCGGCTTTATTCGTTCTTATCTTCTTTGTTCAGTGTGTTGTGGTGTTAGCATGCCCATATACAAGCATGCCCATTGCAGGTAATCCATGGCCTCAATGGTGTAAGATATAAGAGCACTGGGGCCAGTGATTCTTCTGCAGCGTTCACGTGGCTATAGACACATATCATCGAGGGTGCTAGAATGGCAGCAGCTATGAAATTGTACAGGTCACAATCCTATTGAAGATGATCTGGAGCTTGCACTGGATCTAATTACATTCCCTGATTTAATGATTGGATAGGATTATCCAGTGATTGTCTGGCAGCTAGTATATGATATAAAAAAGTGCATTATGAGGCACACAATAAAGGTGAGAACATCGATAGAAGGGATTGCACAAGGCACCAATTAACCTTATTCTGGCCTTGGTTGCATAAACGAAGGTGAGAGGTTGTAATGAGAGATGGTACTATTTTTATTTTTTGACACCTTTTTTACTTATGTTGTCCATATGGTTCACAAACAATCTGAATTTTCCTGTTACAGAATATCTTCAATAAATCATTATCATAAGTGTTCTGTTTACATTCAGATTTTTCATATATGCTTTTCAGGGTGATGTGTTCAGTATTAACAACTTATATATATTATTTGTTGCTGTTTGTTTACTTGTCAGCACATTCTCAATATGGATTTTTTTTGGGGCAATTTTTTTAAATTTTTTTTTTTTTGTTCTTTATAATTTGGCAGTTCTTTATAATTTGGCATGTTTAAACATTTTACCTTGTCCACGTTTGCTAACCAAGGGTCGTTAGATATGCCGGGTATGCAGATCCTCTGCAGTTGGTAACACTCGCAGTGGGTAGCCAAAGTGCGGGACAGGACACTGGATACCGGAAGCGGTGACGAGTCACAGCAGGTGTAGCCATACACTGGTAGCAGAGTCCCAGACAGGTAGCAGAGGTATTGCAACAGCAGAAATCAACAGGCAATAGATGATAGGTACAACATCAGGAAACATCTGGACAGTGCAGGGTTAATGCAAAAGTTCACTGGAAACTCAAGGGTTAGCAGAATGAGCACAGAAAGCAGATATTTAGATTAAAGGTAGGACACCAACAAACAGACCAGGAGCAAGGGCAGGAAGTTCCTTTTTAAATAGCCAGGGGTCACAGAACAGGAAATTTAGACACTGTCCCTTTAAATGTCAGAAGGCTGGTGCGCAAGCACCCACCCGTGGGGGAAGCCTGAGAGGACGGAGATGTGCGGAACCACGGACAGGTGAGTAGTGCTGAACAGCAGGGGACAAAGTAGAAGAAAAAAAAAATCACAGATCCCACTTTTAGTGAGCGGCTTAGGAACAAGCCCAGAAGAAAAATACCTCACAGAAAAAACAAAAAAGGCCTTATTCGTAAAATTTAACTTTTAATACTATTCCCTAAAAACTCTAACAATGATCAAATCTTTTCAAAAAACACGGTATCTCAATAACACCTTCAATAATCAAAGCATCCCTACAAGGGTCACCAATACACAATGGTATAGATGTGGTCAAACAACAATACCAGTACTTTCAGAAAAATAGATAAATACAGGTGATAGGGTATTATATGTGAGATCTAATCCAGCCCTATTATGTTCCCTACCTCAAAGATGGAGTAATCGTCCCAAAAGGGACGGCCCCATCAAACGAAGACTGCCCCTATAAAACCCTATTCCTAAATAGGATATAGGTAATGCACAGAGGAGATGCACAAATAACTGTTACTAAAAGATAAATATACTTAGCTGCCTAAAGTACGTTCCTATGATACCAGGAAACATTCCCATGCATCCCGGAGCGTTTCCCTCCTTCTTCAATACTCAGGGGTTCCTCAGGGGATACTTAGTCATGGTAGTAAGCTAATAGACATAGGTAGAACCCTAAATAGGGTATCTACCAGATAAAGTAAATCCAGATGCAGCATAGCCAAAGGAGAAGACACAGAGCCCCGCACAGGGAGCTGCAGCGGACACAGAAACAGGGGCACGGACACGTCCGCGGTCCAAGCCACGGATCGCGGCATGATCCGTGACAAACCTCAGTCTTTTTGTCAGCAGGTATGTTTCTTTTATACCGTGGGACTTTATCGAGATATAATTTAATAGTATGCCTGGTGTCATCATTTTTCATGTGGGGATACATGCAGGGATGATACGGAAATCGCCATACTGATTCACGTAATATTCATGTATACCAATGCATTTTAGCTTATACAGTACTATAGGAATCTGTTGGAGTATGGTAGATAAACAGCATGTAATAATATATGGCGCTTCCACTGTGATTTGTTGGCACAATACCAACATCCTTGTGTTGACATTTTCTCAGAAAAGATTTTTTATGTACAAATGGTAGATCATAAGCTATTTTGTGGCTCGATCAGCGATTAGTACTCATATTCTTTGCATTTTTCTATGTTGCTGATTTGGACACCCATGCTTCTCTATCAACGACTTACAAGGGGTTAAATTGTTTCACTATCTGCCTGTGGGCGAGCTTGTTCAAATCTTTCAATGACTTCTTGTATACTTTTGAATTGTCCTGTCACTTTGGGCCTGAATTGCATGAACTTCTAGTTGAATTGGAGATTACATCTGGTACATCATCTGCTTTCAGATTCATCCATTCGCTTTTTGTGGTTTTAAATACTTAAGCTATGTCTACACAGCACTGGATTCTCGCTGGATTTTCAGTGGACTCAGTATTTTGAATCTGCTGAAAATCTGATCGTACCAAGCACTGTGTAGACTTCAATAGAAAATCCGTGTAGTCTACAAAACACAGGTTTTTTACTGAAGTGGCCGTCCATCCGGTGGAAGATAGAACTTGTTTTATCTTCCACTGGATTCCTGTGCAGCCTATGTACTGGACCACTGGGAATTCGAAATCCGACCGCATTTTTTCGCAACAAATGCGCCAAAAAAACGGCGGGGCAGCAAAGTTAAAATACCGTCGGATTTCCTATGTTATTTTAACTTTGCTGTGGAGACATAGCCTTACTCTATTACTTGGCTTGTATGCCACGACTAAGGAGGTTTGGTCCGAAACGCGTTTGTTTTTGAGCCTTTTGTCCATATGCATATCTAGCGTATTTTTCTTTTTAATGGATATTTAATTAAAGTTTATTTTTTAACTTACACTTCCGATCGTTTGGAGTGCTGGACCACATCTTGTTTGGATTTCATTTCACATCACTGTTGGAGATGGCCTGGGTGCCTAAGGCTTGCTCTGAATCTAACTACATTCCCGATTTATTGATTGGATAGAGTTATTAAGGGATTGTCTTACAGCACTGTGTGGGTAGTATATGATATAAAAAATGTTCACAATAAAGGGTAGAATATCATAGAAGGGATTGCACAGAGCACCAATTAACCTTATTATGGCCTTGGTTGCCTAAATGAAGGAGAAAGGTTGTAATTAGAGATGGTACTATTCAGTGTAGAACTGTTGTGCCTGGAGCTCACCAATGAAATGGATTCTTGGGGCCCACTGGTGGAATTAATTATTGGGACCCACTAACGGACTCGATTCTCAGGGTCCATTCTGCTACTGTACATGACTGCACATACTACACATGACACTTTCTTTCCATCTTTTTTTCTCTGCCTTTCTTCATAAAAAGCAGTCCCAGGTCTGCTATTCTCAGTGGCTCCCCATAATCAAGAGCTCATTAGGGGTTTCCCTTGTTCCCTTCTGTACAGTCCAAGCCTAGTACTATTTATGCATGCTCTTTTTTACAGGGAAAGACAGAGCTGGAGTAAGGCTGCTGGACAAAAAATTGTGGGGTCCTCCACCCCTGAGGCATGGACCTACTTGACCGGGCTTGGACTGGCCCATAAGGGAATGGGTGAAACCCTCTGTGGGCCCCTGAGCATGGTAGACCTGGAATTGTTTTCCAACTGCATATACATCCTCAGAAGAGGCAAAAATGCATAAAAAGAGAGGCAAAAAGCAAGGCAGAGAAGAGGAGGCATGTACAGTCATTTACAGTGGCTGTAAGACCCCTAAAATAAAGTCCACCGGTGGGCCTCAAAACAGTTCAACTGGAGGGTTCCTAGAATCAACTCCCCCTTTGGGCCCTAAGCACCCTGGTCCGACACTGCACTTGCCTGCCTTCTTCATTCAGCTGTACGGGTGATGTTGTGCATGAGAGTTATGAAGCCAGCTGAGCCAGCAACTCACTAAAACATTCCTGGCCACTTCTTTTCGATTAGATGAAACCAAAATACCCCTGAAAAAAGTACACATCATTGTAAATGTTGCACTTTAGATTCAAGTCAAAGTAAAGTTTGCCCCAATTACAAAGTGCTTAATTTTTTGGTAAAATTATTTTTTCGCAACAATTGGCAAAAAATCAACCATAACTGTGACCTTAGTGAGGGATGTTTAAGGAGTTTTATTGGTTTTCTCATCTGGTAGTTTTTCAGAACTTAATCTTCACAGCCAGCTTTAGGCTTCATATCACCAGCCTGTCTACAGCTACAACTGAGAGAGCTGGTTAGAAGCCTAGAAAACCTTTTGTAAACAAGCAGGAGTTAAGATCTACTCTAACTCTGAAAGAAAGCAAAATCAGAACAGCAATGTACTTGGTAATAGTCTTTATTTTCCTTTGCCTATATATCCAAAGCCAATTAATGAGATGGGAATACCACATAGCACATGTTGTAGCCTAACTTCCGGTTCAACATCATCTGCTTTTACTTCCACATAGACCTAATGTTATAATAACCAGAAGTAACATTGGACATAAAGTGCAATGTCATTTCTGGTTAAAACAACATTGGACATTTATGGAACCTGATTTTAGGCACCAATGCACCGATAAATTAACCCCTAAAATCCCTTTAACATCAATAACCCAAATTTAGAATTAGGGTTATGGCTAGAAATAGCATTAGAGAAAAAAAATAAATCAGGTTCGGGACTCGAACCTTTGTTGAACTGAACAGGACCCCATTCGAACAACACTAGTCATGGTGAGTCGACAATATTCTTTCTGTGGGGCAATAGATAAATGTAAAGAACGAGTCCTAAATCATATTCACTTTTGTTGAACCTCAGTCTTAGGAATGGCATTAACCACAATAATAGGCGTCTATTATTGAGCCACAGAACAATTCAGGTAAAAGTAGAGAACATTACAGAAGCCAAATTCCCTGAAATTGCTTTACTTAGTGCTTTCAGCAGAATAAGACATGTATAATGACTGTAATGTGTCAATGGAGAGAAAACAAAAGGATGTTATTATGTGCACCTCAGCTCTTTTCATCCACTGATACTTAATGTGAATGCTCACTCTTAAACATAGCATTTAATTTAATACAGCCAAAATCCTATGCAGATTGATTTCTTAATATGTATTTATACAAAACTTGATTAGGAGCTTAACCCCTTCACACAAAATAACATAACTTTATGTTATTCTACTGTTAAGGGTGTATGAAGCCCACTCCATACCTGGCAGCAGCCAGCTGTTAATCATAGTCCTCACCTGTCATTAGCAGCCAGGATCAAAATGAACTCCAATCCCGGCCACTACTTAGATGCCATGGTCAACACACCCGCAGCATCTAAATGATTAGGAAGGCAACCCTTCTATTGCCTGATTGGCCCCCCTGTAATGAAACAGCCGGGACCTAATGGATCTCTCCAGGCCTGCCAAGAATGTACTCCTATTACAAACTGCCATAGCCCCAGCAAATGAAAAAAAAGTGTAAAATTGCCCCCCAGAGGTCTTGACACAATTAAAACCTTATGTTTGTGCTGGATTTTACTAAAAAAAACCATGAAATTTGAAAAAACTATTTTTTTCTACCATATCACCTGATATTAATAAAAAAATTCTGTAAAAGTACCCAAAAATAAAGGCTTAGTTGGAGCATTACAATTATCAGTATGCAGGGTGGCAGGCCCCATCATAGTTGTTATCTGCCCTCTTTTAAAAAATAGGATTGTTGTGTTTTCCCCTACAAATAACACTTGGGGTGACATGTATAAATCATGGCGCTGACAGGCCAGTTCTAAATCTCTTGAAAGGGGTTTTATCATTACACACTTTTGTAGACTTGAGCTGTTTCTATCTGCTTCAGCTTCAAATCCAGGGAAGAGTATCTCTTCCCTGGAGGTGTGTATCTCCTCCCAGAAGGTGTGCCTCCCCTCATGGAAGAGTTGTGACATCATCATTCTGTGTGAAGCAGTGGAAGGGAGAGGATATCACAGCTCTGCAGACATCCTGCAATGTTCTCTTGTGTGCAGAGCTGTTACTTGCCTCCCAGGCTGCACAAGCTCCTTGTAACCAGAAACCCTGCATTGTTGTAACCAGAGTACCTGCATTGGTGTAAGCAGTTATACATACAGCCTGAACTGATGAAACAAATGTGAGAAAGGCACCCTGCCCTACCTCCCCCCTCTGTTATCAAGCAGGCAGTAGTGCAGACTGTATAAGGCTGTGTTATATGGTGGGAGCACAGGGTATAAGGCTGTGTTATATGAGGGGAAAGTGAATCTAACAGCTAGAGACTCAGTAATTGCCCAGATCCTTTATATAGAGTCATCACTGGGAGATGAGTATAGAGAGAAGCTGAGACAGCCTTCTTAGGCAGTTCGTTTCACTTTTGTTTTCCACAGCTCAGAGGGGAGTAAGAACAGAGTGTATGCAGCCAATCTCAGTGCAGGGTGCGTATTCCGTTCAGGGGGCGTGTTTGAACAGGCTAAATGACAGATCAGTCAGCCAATCACACAAAAAGGGGCGTGTCCCATCCAGCTGCTGCAGAAATAGCTATAGATGCACAGATTAGCTCAGATCTGCTATACTAAGTGATTTAGGTAATGTAAACCAATTGCAAAAGTGCTTATTTTTACTGTCCCCATCATTTGAGATATGATATTTGTAGCGGGAAAACCCCTTTAAGGTAGTATAGAATGTGCCAGAATGTATGAAGCTGTTCTTCTGCAGTTCATACATACAGTCACCGTCTGGTGCCAATACGACAAATCTGGCTCATGAAGACCACCTTTAACCTGGTCTGGCTGTTCTAACTGTTCTGTGCCTAGATTTGGCGTCAAAGAATAATAAATGTGTCTAATCTTACGAATGTGGCCCCAGAATGCCGAAAATCTTTGGCGTATTAAAAATTGTCTTTGGCGCATTACAAAGGCATTTATTGTGCTTATGTTTGGAGTGCACCTGTTCATATATTCTTTTTGGCTCAAAGTAAACCAGAAAACTGGTGCAGGCCCGTTCATACATGGCGCTCTAGCTACGCAGAAACCATATCAGCAGTATCTCCAGATGATGGAGGTGTTCATTTTATACAATTGATATAGGGAACTTAATGTGCTATTAGAATGCAAAGCATTAAAGCATTATTTCAAGAGAGAAGCTTGGCTCAATGATTATGACCAAACACATAGCAACAAACGCTACTTCAGTACAGTTCTAGGGATATATGATCTGTGCTAAATCAATTTTTCATTAAAATGTTCTTTGCAAGTGATAATCCATGGGGAGTGGGCTTTGAATTGAATTACAGAATCACAGCGTGTGTTACTGATCTTTCATTAAGCCACATGTTTATAGTTTAATTGATTAGGTGTAATAATTTGTTTTAAGGGAAGGCAAATGGGATTTCTTGAATACATATACCTTAATCCATGGCAATTTTTGGTTTAGCCACTGACAGTGGAATGGGAAGGACCACAGAGCGTGGATAATATTTTTGGTTATTGACTTTCGTAATCCCACTGCTGCTAGTGAAGAATTAATTGAGAGTATGTTCATTTAAAGAGGGAAGTAGTTGGGTCGTGTGCAGGGGGAATGGATAGAGTTATAATTAAGAATTAGGCCTGGTTCACGGATTTCGCCCCGCAATTATGCCGGCAGCCGTGCAGCGGGGCGGGGGGCCGGCAGCTCGCCGCCCCATAGACTGTCATTATCTACGGCGCGTACGCGCCGTAAATAATCGACATGTCACTTTCTCCCCGCCCGGCGGATTCGCCGAGCGGTAAGGAGAGACGGAATCCATAGTTCTCTATGAGAACTGTGGATTACTATAGTTACTGGGACGGATTAGAGCCGTACTGTAGCGCAAATCCGGCGCGCAGTATGGCTCCAATCCGCGCCCAAATAAGCCATGTGAACATTGCCTTAAAAATACTGTTGCTCGCTGGGCACTTAGGGTGCTTTCACATAGCGCAGTTTTGGTGCATTTTTAAAGGCACTACAATTAATCTGCCTTTATTACCAGCAAGCTTTTTCACTTATCTTAACTGTTTGGAAAGTGAGTAATCAATTAGTGTGTTTGGAATCCACAAGACTTCAAACACAGTAATTGATTACTTACTTGAAACACCTTTCTGAACAATTTAGACAACTGAAAGAAGCTTGCTGGTAATAAAGTCAGTTTAATTGGAGCACAGTTAAAACTGCACCAAAAGTGCGCTGTGTGAAAGCACCCTTACTAAACCAGGGTGTAAAATCAAGGAAAACCTCCTGTTCTTCAGTTCTAACCCCTTCCCAACATCCAGAAAGTCATAAAAAAATTGTATGTTCCTCAAAATTATACCAATAAAAACTATGACTTACCTCACAAAAAACAAGCCTCCACACAGCTTCACCGAAGGAAAAAAATAAAAAGGGATAGTCCTTTTTGTCATTTTTTCCTGGTCGCCGCAACCGCCGTGCAACGATAACCGGGGCTTTGCTTTATTCCTTTCCTTGTAACTCGGTCCTCTGCTCTGCTCTAATTGAATTCTGGTCAACGCCCGTGCCGGGAAACTTTGGGTTTATCATTCTCTCAGTATTGACGGGTTTCTGTTTCCCTTTTCACTCCTGCCTTTTTTCCCCCCCTTCCTTATCTATAGTCACTGCCCCTTTCCTTCTTTGCCTGCTATAGTTTTTTTCTCCCCCATAGTTCGCCCTCTTTCGCCCGCGGTTTGTGCTTTCCTGCCCTTTTTGCTTCTCCGGTTACCCCTTTGTCTCACTTTCTGCCCTCGCTCCCCCTTTCCGTTCCCCGACTTGGACGCCCGACCACTTTACTTGTTCTGTTTGTTTGTTCGTCGTTTGCACTTTCCATCATCTTTAAAGTTTTCTGGTGGGCTGGCCTTTAAGGACCGGGTTCCCCAAAAGGCAGGAACAGGGACGGGAAAACCATGTCGGGGCCCTTTCACTTTCTGTGTCTTTGGTGTGTGTCCCCCTGACAGCCCCCCCCTCTGACAGTATAGGTGTAAAAAAGACAAAAATATGATAGGTTCAGAATAAAAACCATAACCGAGTCAGTTTATACAAATATTAAAATGTCAGATTATGGCATAAACATGTATAAATGTCAAAACATGTATAGGTGTTAGAATATGACACAACCGGTATAGGTGTCTGAATCATCAATCATGTAAATGTGTAAGACTATAGCATAAATGTGTATAGGTGTCTCAAAATAACAAACATGTATAGGTGTCTGAATATGGCAAACTTTAAGTGTCAAAATATGGCATAAACATGCATACGTTTTATAATATGGCATTACCATAAGAAGAATAGCAGTTTAGGATAGCTGCCATTGCACTGTAATTTCATTGCACAGTGAACTCCTAAAAAAAAAAAACCCAAATTTAAAATTTTCAAAAATTTTTTTTCCCTTCCACCTACAAAATTTTTTTAAAAATTTTCCACTTTATATGGTCATTGAAAGGGTATGTTCACATGATAGATTTATATGAGGAATTTAGCATGGATTCCATGTTAAATAAAATGTTGTATGTTGAAACATACAACATGTTATACGGGCAAATTTGGAGCGGAATCTACATTGACACTTCCCATTAAAGTAAATAAATTTCATTTCGCAAAGAAACCAACATACATTTTTTAAAAACCAAGCCTGAAAACCATAATTAACAACTCATTCAGAGGGAATTTTGTTGGGGTTATACGGAATGGAAATTTTCGGCCTATATATGAACATACACAAATACTTCCAATAATAAGTATAACTCCAAAGACCTCATAGGGATATTTCCACAGAAAACTCTATGTATGGTGAACAATGTAGAAATAAAAAAGTCCCACTACTAAAATGGCGTCTTTTGGTCATTTTGGGTCCCCAAAAAATTGTAATAAAAGGTGATCAAAAAATGTATCCAAAAATGGACACACTAAAGTCTGCAAAAAACGAGCCCTCACCCAGATGCATCGACTGAGAAAAAAAAAATTGTCCGCACAAATACATTTTTAAATTTTTTTTTTAATTTAAAAGTTAATATAAACTATACAAATTTGGTGTAATTGGAATCTTAGCGACCTGCAGAGTACCGATAATATGTCACTAACTGTAATAAAAGTTAAGGCTCTCAGAAAGCAGGGAGGAAAAAACAAAAAACAACATTAAGGGCTTAAATAAATTTACTATATATCCCAAATATCCAATAAATTTTTAGCCCTACCACATCTATTTTTCTAAAATGTATTTTCAACCAGGGGAAAGCTTGGAATGGGAAAGTGATATAAATTTTTGGGGATTTTTCTGACGGCACTTTGTTACTTTGAGATGGAGATTATCAGCAAATTTAAAGGACAAGCTGAAACACGGTTCATAATCTGAAATAATAGAAATCAAGACAATAAAAGCAAGCAATTAGGTCTGAGGCACAGGTCAGGACTGCATGACGAAGGTGCATTAAATGTACCTCTTGATGTGATGTTATTGGGCCATGCTAGCTGCTATGATAACTGGGCATGGCTGAGAACCAAGAACAGAAAAGAATATTGGGGAGCAGTAAAGCAGGGGGTGGGAGTACAGCTTTGTACCATAGAGAGAGGAGTGACAAAATTATACTAAATCTAGTTTTAAATAATAGCAGGCAGGTGCTGAGAGTAGGGTTTATGAAGAGCTTGGTGTTAGTGCCTATGACTTCTAAGTGTGAGCAAAAAGTGGAGGAGGGCTTCTGCTAGCCTAGGTTACCTTACAAACAGAGGAATGGGAGAAGGAGGAGGAAGAGGAAAGGAAATGGCTTATCTCCTGGGTCCCATAAATCTTTCTCATTGTTTTGATGTGGCCAAGAATAGGATCTTAGGAAACAAGGGGTTTAAAGAGGACCTGAGGCTGTTCTGGCATGTCTGTATTACTACTTGTGTTCCCTGTGAAATCACAATTCTGGAGCTTCTTTGATAGAGTGGATAAATTTTAATATATATATATTTATATATAAATATAATATATAATATATATATACACACATATATATATATATATATATATATATTTTATATATATATATATAATATATATATTATATATGATCACTAAACTCCCGTGATCAGTGGCCAGCTGGCAGACACCCAAGGAAGCGACCCTTTAAGGTAGTGAGTATATATAATATATAATATATATAATATATATATATATATATATATATATACACATATATATATATATATACTCACTACCTTAAAGGATCGTTTCCTTGGGTGTCTGCCAGCTGGCTACTGATCACAGAGTTTAGTGAATCAAGATGTCTCTGAGTGGAAGACCCTCAGGTCATATTTATTGATACTGAGGCTGTAAATGATATCACATGAATAATCAATAATACTTTACATTAGCCTATACATATTCACAAACATATCTTGTAATTGAAATAAAGGTCTTACTTCCGGGACTCCGGGATTATCTTTTTATTTGTTATAGGGCTCACAACTGTATTATATTAAACTTTGTAATTCATACTTATTAAAATTATTTACCTGTCCTGCTTTGCAGAACCAGGCAAACAGCCCTGTCCTCCCCTACCCCTTATCTCTTGCACAGCACCTGACGTTCATTCATCAGATGGCCTTGGTGAACGTTTTGTCATCACTCAGTGGGTGTGCTTTGAAGCTTAGCTCAGGAACATTCCCCTGTAGTGAGTATGACCTTAGCAGAGAATGATCTGGCTGCATTCACTACTTTCAGCCTGTAGTTTGCAAGTGAATAGAAATAATTACATTAGAGTAATTACAGGGGAGGAAGAACTGTTTATCATTTAGTCCTGCAGAACCTAGTAATAGGAGCAGAAGATAGCAGTTCAGAGCTGGTGGCTTGTGCACTTCTGTCATGAAAATGATGACTGCAGCTCTGTACAGTTTACACAGTGACTGATAAGTCCTAGCTATCTTCTCTATCATAACAACAAGTACAGAGATGGGGGGGGGGAATAATGTCAGCATAACTGTGGAGGGAAGTCCTAGATTGCAATGCAGTCTGGGTGTTGTAGGAAAGAGATGCTGGAGAACTACTGACACTCCCACAAGCAGGAAATTTCACTGCAAAAAGTAGATCTTATGACAGGAATAAGGAGGTAAAAGAAAAGAAACACATGAAGGTATCTTTACTTTTCAATATAAATACTGTTTACGGTGTTCTATGAAATCTTTAATCTCCCAGATAACCCCTTTAATATTTAATAACATTTTGGAATTAGATCTATTACATTTACATTAATAAATCTATTCTATTCATCATTAACCACATCTTGTTAGAGAATCTAGGTGCCCAAATATTGTGAAGGTCGAACTACAAAACTACTGTGAACATACAAAATATTATTGGGACAGATGTGCTTTATCTCAAAACAGTGAAAATTCAAGGCTACAGCTGCTGAGAACCACACATTTTCCTCAGCTTTAAAACATCTCTTAAAGAAACAGTTGGAACATTTAAGAAAATACAAGATGGAATAACATTGGGCCTAAGCTACATGTCTGTACTTTAAAATCTTATAACGTGTGCTGTGCAGTTCCTTTGTATTA
>JAODAL010064804.1:0-18526 GCA_025379985.1 Phyllomedusa bahiana
CCGGGGGGGAAAGTGTCCCCGGGGACGGCGAAGTTCGTGAAGTGTTCCCGGGCGGCCGTGGAGAAAGTTTATCGCGAGTGGAATGCGCTTCAGGACAATTACAGCAGCCCCTGGAGAAACCAGTGGGCCCCGAAGCGTGAGGAGGAGTCTGAGGAAGAGAGCGACGAAGAGAACCAGGAAGGGGATGAGGAGTCCGGACAAGAGAAGGAGCCCGTGCCTAAAGAAGGGGAGAAGTCCGGGCAAGGCAACAAGCAGGGGTCCCAGGGCGGAGGAAAGGAGTCCGGGCAAGCGAGGAAGCCCCAAGAAGAGGAGGCGACATCCAGTCGCGAATGCGGACACGGCTCCCAGGAAGATAAGGAGTCCGGAGAAGAGAAGAAGCAGGGGCCCCAAGAAGGAGAGGAGTCCGGGCAAGGAGGTGACCGAGGTGACAAAGAGTCCGGCTGAGGAGTAAGCGGCTCCCCCTGCGCTCATCCCACAAAGGCTCTTTTCAGAGCCACCACCTTCTCCCGACAGAGCTGTGCGATCTCCGCCCGTCAGAACCCGCCCTGAATTGGGGATACGGTGTCCGGATGAGGACGGCGTGGGAATCACTGGGACCTATAGAAGCAGTGCAGCCGGGGGGGAGCGCTCTGGTCACAGCGCTGTGGACGTGTTAGCGGGACAGGTTGTAGAAGTTTGCGGGCAGACACCCAGTAACCGGGCTGTATATGGAGAGCAGCGGGGCCGGGGTCGCTGCTCTGCTGAAGGGGACACACAGGGGGGGAGCGGAGAGGGACGGATCAATGGGCCCCGCCTCCTTTGTCGATGATTGGTTGCCAGTATCACGTGTCTGGCTGCTCCTGAGCTCTGCGCTGCAGCCAATCACATGTAGGGGGTGTGGTTTACATGAGCCAATGAGGACGGACACAGGAGTATAAATATCGGGCGCTTCTCTGCCGCTGTTATTCCGTCTCTGTTCTTCTATAGAGAAAGAGCTATGGCCAGAACCAAGCAGACTGCTCGTAAGTCCACCGGTGGGAAAGCCCCCCGCAAACAGCTGGCGACCAAGGCTCCCAGGAAGAAGGCCCCCGCCACCGGCGGTGTCAAGAAGCCCCATCGCTATCGGCCTGGTACAGTGGCTCTCCGCGAGATTCGCCGCTACCAGAAGTCCACCGAGCTGCTCATCCGGAAGCTTCCCTTCCAGCGCCTGGTGAGGGAGATCGCGCAGGACTTCAAGACCGATCTCCGCTTCCAGAGCTCGGCGGTGATGGCGCTGCAAGAGGCATGCGAGGCCTACCTGGTGGGGCTCTTTGAGGACACCAACCTGTGCGCCATCCACGCCAAGCGGGTGACTATCATGCCCAAAGACATCCAGCTGGCGCGCAGGATCCGCGGGGAGAGGGCTTCGATCTGCTCCGGCTTCTACAACACAAAGGCTCGTTTCAGAGCCGCCACCTCCTCAGGGAAACGAGCTCAATCCTGCGCTCCTAGATACCTACCGCCCTCACGCTAGATTGCACTTCCTCAGGTCCATTCACAGGTGGCGCTAAATCAGGTTTTTACAGTTTGTTGCTCTCGGCAGAGCTGTGCAGTTACGGGTCAGCTGAGAGCAATGTGCTGCAGGGAGAAAGTGCAACGATCTGCTTAGTATTAGTTTATGGAGAAAGTCTCGGTAGAAATCTACAGAAGAATCCGCTCCGTAACGACCTTGTGTGAAGGAAATACAATGTATCTCCTGCAGCAATAACAATGGCAGCGCCGGACTGAGCCGGGATGGACTTGTTACTGGAGAGGCCGGGATCCTGGACACTCAGAGGGTTGTGGTCGCTATAGGTGATTGACAGCTGCGGCTCTGCTCCTGCACACAAGGGGGCGCAGCTCTGTTCTGCCATCGGTCACTTCTAGTTTGTAATAGATTCATCTACAGGGACGAGTATAATAGTAGAAGCAGTGACCGTGATAATGAACACTATGGGGAGAAAGTCTCCTGATGGATGCAGCGCAGTCTATAGAATATTATAACTATAGGGGGAGGGACTGACAGGAACAAGGCGTCTGAGAAACTATTTTATAAGGGAGAAAATAAAAACAAGGAATACAAATAGTAAATAATGACAAATCCTATTCTCTTATTATCTGATGCGGGTTGTTCATCCTTCCCGATGTGTGTATTGCGCACTTGATCGATTCTCGCCGTTATCGCGGGTCCGATTTAGTCCCGATTGACGCCTCTGACCGCTCCGCGCTTTCCTTACACTTCATTTCTCAGTTTTTAGGGTTTCATGAGATTAGAAAACAGACAATAAAGCGGTGAAAATAGGAGAAAGAGCGGGAAATTCAAAACAGCCAACGCTTCAGGGCTCAGCCAATCAGCGCTAGGAGGGAGGAGCAAATGTAAATTTACGTAAAGGAACGCCCCCTATTACTCCGCCCCGAATACGTCATTAATTGCTGGTTCTCTTTCAGGTCCGCACAAGCTCTATATAAAGCAGGACGCGCTGCCCGGGAGTTTTCTCAGTTCTTCTGACTGCAGAGAGGAAGATGTCTGGACGCGGCAAAGGAGGGAAAGGTCTCGGTAAGGGCGGCGCCAAGCGGCACAGGAAGGTACTGCGGGATAACATCCAGGGCATCACCAAGCCTGCCATCCGCCGTCTAGCTCGCAGGGGAGGCGTCAAGCGGATCTCCGGCCTCATCTATGAAGAGACTCGCGGGGTCCTGAAGGTTTTTTCCTGGAGAACGTCATCCGGGACGCCGTCACCTACACCGAGCACGCCAAGAGGAAGACCGTCACCGCCATGGACGTGGTGTACGCGCTCAAGCGCCAGGGCCGCACTCTCTACGGCTTCGGAGGTTAAGTCTCTTCCCGCTTCATCTACAACCCAAAGGCTCTTCTCAGAGCCGCCCACAATATCTATGGGAGAAGCTGTACGACCTGCGCCGGCTCCGCTGATAGATGGAGCTGCTCCCTGAGAGCCGCAACGTGAAGTGTGCCCCAGCTCCGGGAGGTGTGCGCCCCCGTCCCCATTGGGTGCAGCTCGGTCACCGGACGGCTGTTCCTACCTAATCGGGTGACACGCTCGAAGCTGTGGGCGGATCTATGTCCGGGTAGGAAACGTCACCCTCTTGTACCCCCCTCCACACACTAGGCTCCATTCTATAGGTACCCTCACACACACTATGCCCCATCTCTTAGTTTTACAGCCGCCCACTACACACTGCCCCATCTATCTTGTACTCCCGCCACACACTACTGCCCTCATCCCCTCACAGAACGTCCCCCATCTAGAGTACGGCGCTCCGACATTCCCCTCATTGTAACCCTCCCCACTTCCACTTATGGCCCTCACCGGCAGATGTGCCCTCGCCCCCACACACACTGCCCTCTATCCTCCTCACATGTGACCTCCCCACTATAGATACAGCCCTCATCACCTCGCTGTGCCCCTCGGGCCCCCTACACTACAGCCTATCCCCTCATGATGTGACCCGCCCTCACACACACTACTGCCCTCATCCTCTCACTGTACAGCCGCCACACACAGCTGGCCTCATCTATGATGACACCGGCTCCCACTACACTACTGCCCATCTTCCATTGTACCCTCCCCACTTACACTACTGCCCTCGATCCCCCTGCATTAGAACCTTTCGCCTACTACTGCCCTCATCCTCCTCATTGTATCCTCCCCCCACTACACTACTGCTCTCATCCTCCTCATTGTATCCTCTCCCTACAGAAATGAATAAAAGCTAAAGCCGCCAGTTACCTCTGAAAACCTGTGTTTACACATAAATTAGACATTATCTCTAAGAGAAATATTCCAGAGTCTGTTTCATACAAATCCCTCCTCTGTGCCCTGTATATAAGAGGAAGCTCCTTACAGAGGGGAATAAGGCTCCGCTTTGTCTCTCACTCGCCGCTTCCTCGGCTCATTTCCCGCTTTCTGAAGCCAATTTGGCGGGAACAGACTTTAATAACATTCAGACAATTAGAGGAAAGTTCTTCGGGATCAGAACAGATGTTTCTCTGAATCTCTCCAATCATTTCTACAAAAAGAAGAGGAAAAGCCAGAAATGTCCGGGAGCTCCGGGCTCAGCCAGAGCGAGGTGTCTCCACCAGGGGGCAGCAGAAGACCTCGCATTGTGATGGAACCGGACGGAACACAATGTTGCAGAAATCCTGTCAATCATAGAAGCCTCTGTATTGTGACGTCACTGAGTGGCTACAATGTTGCCCTCGTCAGTCATAGAGCTCTCTGCAATGTGAAGGGGCTGAATACAAAGCTGCAAACGGGCGTCACTCAGGGAGGAGGCGGCAAAACTTCCCCCACAAGACTTTAACCCATGAACTCCCGGCTTCATTTAACCCTTATGGAACCAGGGGCTGATTTTATATACAAGACATTTCTGTGGATTTCAGCCGCTGGAAACAATCTGATAACCATAACTGATATATTTATACATCATGTGTTATTAAGGGGTTAACCCCTGAGCGCTGTTCCTGCTCCTCTTCTCCTTCTGTCTAGATGGCGGGGTTGAGGGAGGTTACTAATACATTTCGGTCCATATAATCATGGGTTTTTTTTGAAAAAAATATGGTGAAGATTTGGAAAAATTTGCTATTTTCAAAGTTCAAAGATTTCTGCGTATAAGACAGATAATTATTCCACACAAAAAACAACATCTACTTTATGTTCGCATCATTTTTTAAATGTCTTTTTTGTTTTTTTTACGACATTAGGGGGTCTTGACATTTCGTAGCTTTTTTTCACATTTAAAAAAACAACATGCATCACAGATGTTTTTAGGGACCAGCCCAGTTCTGCAGTGACTTTGAGGGGCCTGGATGATAGAAACCCCATAAATGACTCCATCCAAGTAACTACATCCTTAAAGTAATGAAGGCACCATTTATGAAGTTTATTAACCCATTAGGTGTTTCCCAGAAATTAATTCAGAGTGGAGGTGAAATTTCAGAACTTAACTCTTTTTATAGATTTTAAATTTTTTTTCCATTATTTATTGGAACACAGTAGATGTTACCGGGGAACGTGACATAATATTGATTTTGCTGACGCTGCTGTTTTTAACGATAACCCATATATGGCTCTAGTGCTCTATATGGGCTTGTCCCCACTGCACGGGTTTTCAGCCGGTTTTACAGACGGTTTTCAGTTTTGTAAACGGGTGTCCACTTTTAAAATGGACCTCTATGGAAAATACGGTCCCCACTGCACGGATTTTCCGTCGCATGATTTTTCAGACCGCCGGCGGTCCGAAAAACATTCAACATGTTCATTCTTCCGCTCGGTTTTCAGGCGGAATATGAACCTGTCAATGCAAAGGGGGAGGGGTTCTCTCGCAAGATGTGGAGAAAAGCCGTCCCCTTGTGGCTGTGTGCACGACCGCAAAACAGTGCAAATACTGGTGGGATTTCCGACCGATATTTATACTGTGCCGTGTGACCGGCCCCTAAGGCTCAACCACAAGCCTCAGACTATGGGGAGTACGGACTGGACTGTGGGGGGGGGGGGGGGGTCTCATTTTCATTAGGATATTTGTTAGGCACCATTTCAGGTATGCAGTCACCCTAAGGTGCTAAAACCTCATAAACACTCCTAAAAGGTCCTAATTTTGGAGACTTTACCCCCCAAGGAATTTTTCCAGGGGTGTAGTGGGAACATTGACCCCATAGATATTTCACTGATTTTTTCAGCGTTAGGCTATGAAAATGTTAAATTACTTTGTTTTTTCTTCAGTAATCTGTAGTTTGAGATGAAAATAACGATAAAATTACAGATTTTTATGTTGTAGAAATTAGTTTAAAAAAGTGTTTTTATTGTGTAAAACAATATTTCTGCATCGTTATCTGCTAATAGCTGTAACTTGTTTTTCATACAAAGAGCTGTGAAAGGGTTTCTTTTTTATGTGGGACAAAGTGATGCTTTCATCGGCACCACTCTGAGGTTTATATAACACTTTGATCACTTTTCATTTATTTTATGTGCTGCAGGATGAACCAAATTCACAATTCTGTCTTTTTTTATTTTTTATTGGGTGGTTGTTATTTCTTATATAAATCCGTTACGTTCCTCTTGGTACATTGCTCTCACTGCTATCAGAACTCACAGAAGGGAGGTTAGAGAGAGTAGTGTCGGATTGGCCAACCGAAGGATCGTGACGTCCTTCCTCCATCTCAGAATGGACCCCCATGATGCCGGCCGGGAATCCCCTGTTAGGCCTTAAGCTCTGCAACTTTTACCTGTATGCACATCCTGGGGACACACATATGGCTGAAATCCATGGCCGGGCCAATCGCTCCCTACTCCACTGATCACTACTGTGGGCTGGGGGCAAAGCCTATGGCGTACAGTAGTAAGTGGCATGATATAACACTGACATCACACCTCGCACTCTATAAGGTAAAGGGCTATGCCCATGACTACTCTAAGATGTAGAGGGCTGAGCCCCCGGTGACTCTATGATGTGAGGTACTATCCCCTCCGGTGACCCTATGATGTGAGGTGCTATCCCCCCGGTGACTCTATGATGTGAGGTGCTATCCCCCCCGGTGACTCTATGATGTGAGGTGCTATCCCCCCGGGGATCCTATGATGTGAGGTGCTATCCCCCCGGTGACTCTATGATGTGAGGTGCTATCCCCCCCGGTGACTCTATGATGTGAGGTGCTATCCCCCCCGGTGACTCTATGATGTGAGGTGCTATCCCCCCGGTGACTCTATGATGTGAGGTGCTATCCCCCCGGTGACTCTATGATGTGAGGTTCTATCCCCCCCGGTGACTATGATGTGAGGTGCTATCCCCCCCGGTGACTATGATGTGAGGTGCTATCCCCCCCCGGTGACTCTATGATGTGAGGTGCTATCCCCCCGTGACTCTATGATGTGAGGTGCTATCCCCCCCGGTGACTCTATGATGTGAGGTGCTATCCCCCCCGGTGACTCTATGATGTAGGTGCTATCCCCCTCCGGTGACTCTATGATGTTGAGGTGCTATCCCTCCGGTGACTCTATGATGTGAGGTGCTATCCCCTCCGGTAACTCTATGATGTGTGGTGCTATCCCCCCGGTGTCTCTTTGATGTTTTGTGCTATCCCCTCCGGTGACTCTATGATGTGAGGTGCTATCCCCCCGGTGACTCTATGATGTGAGAGGCTATCCACCCGGTGACTCTATGATTGAGGTTGCTATCCCTCCGGTGACTCTATGATGTGAGGTGCTATCCCCCCGGTCTATAGCGAGGTGCTATCCCCAGGGGATCTATGAGTAGGTGCTATCCCCCCTGTGACTCTATGATGTGATGGTTCTATCCCCCCGGTGACTATGATGTGAGGTCTATCCCCCGGTGACTCTATGATGTGAGGTGCTATCCCCCCGGTGACTATGATGTGAGGTGCTATCCCCCCGGTGACTCTTGATGTGATTATCCCCCCGGTACTCTATGATTTGGGTGCTATCCCCCCGTGACTCTATTTGAGGTGCTATCCCCCGTACTCTGGGTGTGAGGTCTATCCCCCCCGGTGACTCTATGATGTGGGTGTATCCCCCGGTGACTTATGATGGAGGGGCTATCCCCTCGTGACTCTATGAAAGTGAGTGCATCCCCCCCCGGGGACTTATGATGCGAGGGGCTTCCCCCCGGGGATCCATGATTTAGGTGCACCCCTCCCGGGGACTCTGATGTGGGTTTTTATCCCCCCCCCCCCCTGCTATGTGTGAGGTTCTATCCCCCCCCGGTGACTTGATGTGAGGTGCTATCCCCCCCGGTTATCTAGATGTGATGCTATCCCCCCCCACTCTATGATGGAGGTGCTATCCCCCCGGTGATCTTGATGTGAGGTGCATCCCCCCCGGGGCTTATGTGTGAGGTCTATCCCCCCCGGTACTTTGAGTGTGGTGCTATCCCCCCTGACTCTATGATGTGAGGTGCTATCCCCCCGGTGCCTATGATTTTGAGGTTATCCCCCCCCGGGATCATGAGGAGGTGCTATCCCCCCGGGGGACTCTATATGCGAGGTGCACCCCCCCGGGGATCCCATGATGTGAGGGGGCTATCCCCTCCGGTGACTCTATTTAGGTTCTTCCCCCCCCGGACTATGATGTGAGGTTTTATCCCCCCGGTATATGATGTGAGGTCTATCCCCCCCGGGGACTCTATGATGCGGGGCTATCCCCCCGGGGACTCATGATGTGATCATCCCCCCGGGGCTCTTGTGTGAGGTGCTTTCCCCCCCCGGGGGACTCTATGAGTGAGGGGCTATCCCCCCCGGTGACTTATGTGCGAGGTGCATCCCCCCGGGACTTTTATGTGGGTGCTTTCCCCTCCCCCGGTGACATGATGTGAGGGGCTACCCCCGGTGACCTAGATGTGAGTGCTATCCCCCCCGGTGATTCTATGATGTGAGGTGCTATCCCTCCAGTGACTCTATGATGTGAGGTGATATCCCCCCCGGTGACTCTATGATGTGAGGTGCTATCCCCCCGGTGACTCTATGATGTGAGGTGCTATCCCCCCGGTGACTCTATGATGTGAGGTGCTATCCCCCCCGGTGACTCTATGATGTGAGGTGCTATCCCCTCCGGTAACTCTATGATGTGAGGTGCTATCCCCCCCGGTGACTCTATGATGTGAGGTGCTATCCCCCCCGGGGACCCTTGTATGTCTGGACATTAAGCCCCATCACCTCTCAGGATGTTTCCCCAATTTCCCTGTGGTCGCCTCCTCCCTCCCTTCTTCAGGCTGCAGCTCTGTCTGTAAACAAGCCGGCTGTCATAGAGATGGGAGTCGTGCCCTGCCCCGAAACTATGGAGGGCGCCCTGCAAGAATGTGACTGCCCGAGGCCGAGATTACATATCCTGTGTGATACTGTCTGCTGAGCCGTGTATCTAATCCTATCCTGTGTGATACCGTCTGCTGAGCCGTGTATCTAATCCTATCCTGTGTGATACCGTCTGCTGAGCCGTGTATCTAATCCTATCCTGTGTGATACCGTCTGCTGAGCTGTGTATCTAATCCTATCCTGTGTGATACCGTCTGCTGAGCCGTGTATCTAATCCTATCCTGTAGAATAATGCACAAAATGCGATGGACCGGGCGCTCGTCTTTGAATCAGACCTCGTGGAGGGTACCGTTGAATAAAAACTTATGTTTATTCCATATAAAATGCAAAAGGTATTAACCTCAGCATAAGACTGCAACACACACAACGCGTTTCGTGCCCTGAACCGACATTCTCAACTCGGTTCAGGCACGAAACGCGTTGTTGTGTGTTGCAGTCTTATGCTGAGGTTAATACCTTTTGCATTTTATATGGAATAAACATTAGTTTTTATTCAACGGTACCCTCCACGAGGTCTGATTCAAAGACGAGCGCCCGGTCCATCGCATTTTTTGCATTATTCTACGTTGTACCCGTCCCCCACCTTTTTGGATTCGGAGGAGAGGACTAAGCGGCTGCCGTTTTCTCGAGGCTCAGACAGAGCCTATGTAATATTCATATGAGTGTTGTGCCTCTAAAATACTTTGCACAACGACCAAAGGTGAGCACCCTAATAATTATTTCAAGTGTTTTTAAACTGCTATAGACGGATCTTCACATAGAGCGCCATCTCTCTCCCCCCCTTTTTTTATTCTTCCTGCACTAATCCTATCCTGTGTGATACCGTCTGCTGAGTCGTGTATCTAATCCTATCCTGTGTGATACTGCCTGCTGAGCTGTGTATCTAATCCTATCCCGTGTGATACTGTCTGCTGAGCCGTGTATCTAATCCTATCCTGTGTGATACTGTCTGCTGAGCTGTGTATCTAATCCTGTCCTGTGTGATACCGCCTGCTGAGCTGTATCTAATCCTATCCTGTGTGATACCGCCTGCTGAGCTGTATCTAATCCTATCCTGTTTGATACTCTCTGCTGAGCCGTTTATCTAATCCTATCCTGTGTGATACTGTCTGCTGAGCCGTGTATCTAATCCTATCCTGTGTGATACTGCCTGCTGAGCCCTGTATCTAATCCAATCACTTGTGATACTGCCTGCTGAGCCATGTATCTAATCCAATCACTTGTGATACTGCCTGCTGAGCCATGTATCTAATCCTATCCTGTGTGATACTGTCTGCTGAGCTGTGTATCTAATCCTATCCTGTGTGATACTGCCTGCTGAGCTGGATCTAATCCTATCCTGTGTGATACTCCCTGCTGAACCGTGTATCTAATCCTATCCTGTGTGATACTGTCTACTGAGCTGTGTATCTAATCCTATCCTGTGTGATACTCCCTGCTGAGCTATGTATCTAATCCTATCCTGTGTGATTCTGTCTGTGAGCTGTATCTAATCCTATCCTGTGTGATACTCCCTGCTGAGCCGTGTATCTAATCCTATCCTGTGTGATACTCCCTGCCGAGCCGTGTATCTAATCCTATCCTCTGTGATACTGCCTGCTGAGCCGTGTATCTAATCCTATCCTGTGTGATACTGCCTGCTGAGCCAGGGGCGTCGCTAGGCTGTTTTATTCGGGGCTCGGGCCCCGAATAAAACCCCCTGTGCCCCGAGTCTCCCGGGCTCCAGGCCTCTGCGCTGGGCCTGGAGCACCGACTGGCTCTTCAGCTGCATGTGCGTAAGCTGGACGCACACACAGCTGAGGGCTTCTGCGGGGCAGAGAGCGAGCGCTCCCTGCCCCGCAGACAGTGTCGGACCCGCAGGTCCTACACCGCGAGGCTGCCGGGTCCTCACAGCGCTGAGGACCCGCCGCGGCCCCGTGCGCCTCAGCCGGCAGCGTCGCGATGATGTGATGTCATCGTGACGCTGCCTGTCCTCGGGTGCACAGCGTGTCATAGGCCGTGCGCCCGAGGAGCTGCCGGAGGAGCGCGGGCTGAAGAGGACGGAGCGCGCTCGCCGGGGGAGTTAAGGTGAGTATGAATGTTATTATTTTTAACGAGTTTACCTGCCTCAGTGCCCCCATATACTGCCTGTGCCCCTATAATGCCTGCCTGTGACCCCCATATCCCTGCCTGTGGCCCCCATATCCCTGCCTGTGGCCCCCATATACTGCCCGTGGCCCCCTATACCTGCCTGTGGCCCCCATATCCCTGCCTGTGGCCACCATATCCTGCCGGTGGCCCCCATATCCCTCTCTGTGGCCCCCATATGCTGCCTGTGCCCCTATAATGCCTGCCTGTGGCCCCATATTCTTCCTGTGGCCCCCATTACCCAGACTGTGGCCCCCATATCCCTGACTGTGGCCCCCAGAAGACTGCCTGTGGCCACCATATGCCTGCCTGTGGCCACCATATGCTGCCTGTGCACCTATATACCTGCCTGTGGCCCCCATATACTGCCTGTGTCCCTATATACCTGCCTGTGGCCCCCATATACTGCCTCAGTGACCCCATATACTGCCTCAGTGACCCTATATTCTGCCTCAGTGCCCCTATATACCTTCTTGTGGCCCCTATATACTGCCTCAGTGCCCCATATACTGCCTGTGGCCCCATATACTGCCTCAGTGCCCCTATATACCTGCCCGTGGCCCCATATACTGCCTGTGCCCCCCCCATATACTGCCGTTGGCCCCTATATATCTGCCTGTGGCCCTATATATCTGCCTGTGGCCCCATATACCTGCCTGTGGCCCCATATACTGCTTCAGTGCCCCTATATACCTAACTGAGGGGACTGCTATACCTATAATTAAGGAGTTGCTGGAAATGTGAGGATTCTAAGATATTTGTGTCCAAATCCTCAGGGACGAGTATTGGCCGGGAGCAATCAGCATGAAGGTGTGAACCGGATGGAGAAGAAAAGGGAAAGTGAACGACGCTGATCAGAAAAGACGTCTCCTGTGAGTCACTAAATGTAACAGCAGGGTAATCACTTATATGTCTGCAGAGCGTCTACATACAACTAGTATCTACCACTATCTGGTCACTGTATGGCGGTAATATATGTCTCTAGGGCCTGTGTGCAGTGGATAGTCACATGTGGGGGTCGCGTTCGGTCAGGGTCTGGCAGGATTATTTGAGCCTTAAGTAGTAATAGTTTTGGGTCTTGGTTTTGTAGGAGGGTTTTAGTAACAATCACTTGTCTGGTAGATTTGCTCCATGTATCGGTGTATGTTTTGGTGACTGTTTAGGGGTATTGTCATATGAAGGTGAGAAGTTCTGAAAAAGTAAATTTGTCATTGGTGATTTTTACTGTACAGTGACTGCTGAGGAGATGGACGGGATCTGTGTGGGATGTGCAGAAAATTAGTGACAGGAACACAAGGTTTTTCCTGTAAAAAAACATCCGCAGTTCACAATGAGGCGGGAAAAACACAAAGGGCCCGAGCCCCGGATGTTTTAGGACCCTAGCAACGCCCCTGGGCTGAGCTGTGTATCTAATCCTATCATGTGTGATACTCCCTGCTGAGCCGTGTATCTAATCCTATCCTGTGTGATACTGTCTGCTGACCACTGTATCTAATCCTATTCTGTGTTACTGCCTGCTGAGCCGTGTATCTAATCCTATCATGTGTGATACTGTCTGCTGACCACTGTATCTAATCCTATCCTGTGTGATACTGCCTGCTGAGCCGTGTATCTAATCCTATCCTGTGTGATACTGACTGCTGAGCCGTGTATCTAATCCTATCCTGTGTGATACTGCCTGCTGAGCCGTGTATCTAATCCTATCCTGTGTGATACTGCCTGCTGAGCTGTGTATCTAATCCTATCCTGTGTGATACTGCCTGCTGAGCCATGTATCTAATCCTATCCTGTGTGATACTGCCTGCTGAGCTGTGTATCTAATCCTATCATGTGTGATTCCGCCTGCTGAGCTGTATCTAATCATGTTAGAGAGCGCTCCTGGTACAGGATGTTTCGGCAGTAGCACAATCACCAGACTCCAAGTTAGAGACAATCAGAAGAACAGTGAAGCTTCCTGCTTGTGGGAGGATCAGTAGTTCTCGATCAGATTTTTTCCTACAAGTCCCAGAATCCATTGCAGTTACAATCTAGGATTTCCCTGCACCTGCCCCCTAATCCTCCAAGCACTCTTCAGCCCTACCCTGTACACCCTTACTTCTTCATTCTCAGATTTTTACACTTCTTGACCCGGTTTGGCTCTTCACTCTGCTAATCTGTCTGCTAGGCCTTAAAGGGGTTGTCTCAGAACAAGGATTGCTGCTGTTTATGTTAAAGATCTTGCAAAAACAAGTCACTTTGCAATATGTATCCATTAACAGTGTCCAACCTATTCCTAGATATCCCCTCTTGTATGGGCTGCATCAGCTCCTTAGGTCGCTATAGCTACAGACCTGTTTGATCTCTCCTGATAGGCTGCCAGCACTGGTTGCTATAGCTACAGACCTGGCTTCTACTGCAGACTAGTGGAAGCCAGTAAACATCCCTGAATTCAAAATGAAACCAAGAAAACAGGACTGAGGTGAGATGAATCAATGTTGTGAGACAACCCCTTTAAGCCTAGCAGGCGCCGGCACACAGTGTTGATGTCACATCATCGCGCCACCCGCAAGCACAGACTGCCCGGGAGCTGAGCGCATCGAGGGATCGGGGGGCAGGTGAATAAGTGATTTAGTGATTTCTTATTTTTTTAACATTAATGAAGCCTGCCTGCTTATATGCCTATAGAATACCTAAGCCCTGCCTACTTACATATATGGCCCCTATAGACTACCTAATCCCTGCCTGTCTACATATATGGCACCTATAGACTACCTTAAGACCTGCCTATATGAACCCTATAGCTACCTAAACCCTACCTGTCTACCTATATGGCCCCTATACCCTATCTAAACCCTGTATGTCTACCTATATGGGCCCTATAGCTACCTAAACCCTGCCTTTCTATATGGGGACCTTATAGCCTACCTAAACCTTCCCTATTTGGGGTCCCCTATAGCCTATTTACTTACCTACCTATGTGGGCCTCACCTATAACCTAGCTACCTGTGGCCCACCTACTGGCTAGTTAGCTACTTGGGACCTACCTACAGCCTACCTATCTACCTTAGGGCTGCTTACCTAGCTGGGGCCTAACTACTGCCTACCTACTGCAAATCTACCTATTTATCTGTAGCCTACCTATCTAACTGCGACCTGCCTAACTACTACCTACCTACCTAGGACCAATCTACCTACCTGAGGCCTATGTACTGCCTTCCTACCTACCTGTAGGCTACCAACCTACCTATCTAGGGCCTACCAACCTATTTAATGGGGTCTACCTACCTGGCAATATGATTCTGAGGGGTACAGGTCATAGCTGTAACACAATCTATGGAGGGTGAGTCCTCTGTCCCTCTCCTCCATTCTAGGAGACTGGGCCTCTAAGCTATGGCCTGTACCCGCTCTGCCACCTCTTGGAAGTTTATACAGAGGTAGGGGCAGGGTGAGTGTGGTGATGGAAAAGTAAGACTTCTAAGATATTTGTGTCTAAATCTGCAGAGACGAGTGGTGGCCGGGAGAAGTCATCATGACAGTCTGGACCAGATGGAGAACAAAAGGGAAAGTCAACGACTCATTACAGAAATGTCTCATGTGAGTCACAAGATGTAACAGCAGCATAATCACATCTCTGTCACCAGAGCCTGTGTACACTGGTGTCCACCACTATATGGAGGTAATATACAGTCTGCAGAGCCTGTGTACACTGGTATCTATCACTATATTGTCACTGTATGGAGGTTATATACAGTCTGCAGAGCCTGTGTACACTAGTGTCTACCACTATATGCTCACTGTATGGAGGTAATATACAGTCTGCAGAGCCTGTTTACACTGGTGTCTACCACTACATGGTAACTGTATGGAGGTTATATACAGTCTGTAGAGCCTGTGTACACTGGTGTCTACCACTATATGGTCACTTTATGGAGGTAATATACAGTCTGACGAGCCTGTGTACACTGGTGTCTACCACTATATGGTCACTGTATGGAGGTAATATACAGTCTGCAGAGCCTGTGTACACTAGTGTCTACCACTATATGGTCACTTTATGGAGGTAATATACAGTCTGACGAGCCTGTGTACACTGGTGTCTACCACTATATGGTCACTGTATGGAGGTAATATACAGTCTACAGAGCCTCACTGTATGGAGGTAATATACGGTCTGTAGAGCCTGTGTACACTAGTGTCTACCACTATATGGTCATTGTATGGTGGTAGTATACAGTATGATGAGCCTGTGTACACTGGTTCTACCACTATATGGTCACTGTATGGAGGTAATATACAGTCTGCAGAGCCTGTGTACACTGGTGTCTACCACTATATGGTCACTGTATGGGGTAATATACAGTCTGCAGAGCCTGTGTACACTAGTGTCTACCACTATATGGTCTCTGTATGGATGTAAGATACAGTCTGACGAGCCTGTGTACACTGGTGTCTACCACTATATGGTCACTGTATGGAGGGAATATACAGTCTGCAGCGTCTGTGTACACTGGTGTCTACCACTATATGGTCACTGTATGGTGGTAATATACAGTCTGACGAGCCTGTGTACACTGGTGTCTACCACTATATGGTCACTTTATGGAGGTAATATACAGTCTGACGAGCCTGTGTACACTGGTGTCTACCACTATATGGTCACTGTATGGAGGTAATATACAGTCTGTAGGGCACCTGTGTACACTGATACCTACCACTATATGGTTACCATATGGTGGTAATATTGGTCTTCGTATACTGATCAGTAACAGTGTAGGGGTATTATTCAGTCACTAGGTGGTGGTAATTTGTGGCCGTATTCTGTCAGTATAATCAGGTCCTTATGTAGTACGGTTATTGGTAAGGTTGGTCTTGGTATAGTGGATTTTTATGGTAGAGGTATAATGTTGATGTCTATGGTGAGGTATTTGCCCCTTGTATTATCCAGTAACTGCAAGTCCTTGTAAATGTTTGTGGTCTGTGAGGCGGACGAAGAGGGGGTGGGGGTGGATAAAGGAAATCTTAGCTGAGAAGTCTATTAGGGGCAGGTAGAATTTCCTTATTGACTGGAAGGGATTTGGGCCTGAGGAGAAATCCTGGAAGCTGGGGGAGAATATGTATGCACCAAATCTGATTCGGAAGTTTAGAATTTCTCAGGTGAGGCGAAGGCCTAAGGGGGTGTACTGTCACAAGACGTGCCACAGCCATCATGCCAGGCCGCGGATACGCTTGTGTGCTCCCTGCCCCGGACCGGTCTTACTCACCTCTCCCCGTTCCTGCTCCACTGTGTGCCTCTGCTCTGTGCCAGCATACGCCCACCTGCTCCATAGGGTATGCAGGCGTCAGCTCTGTGAAATTTAAACGGCCAGTTTGGGGGCGATTGGATAATCGCCAGCCGCTGACTCTGTTGGTGTTCCTAGGTGCTGTTTAGTGAGAAAGTTGTATTACTTGTTATTCCGTGTACTTGTGTATTGTTGCTTGTGTATCTTGGCTGCCGTGACCCATGTGCCTGTCCATGACTACGTCTCTGCGTTCCGATTTTGTACCACGCTGCACCACAGCTGCCAACGCAAGGGCTAGCGACCCGAGAGTCTCCCACCGCAGAACCCTGTGTGTAAACACTGGTCTTCTGACTCTGCTGTTGTCCACATTACCATCTGCTGATATGTCTCCCCGTGTCCCAGCCTGCCATTCCTAAGCTTGTGGTATGAGCTTGCCATGTCCCTGCCTGTATCTGGTCTGACAAATCTCAGTCACACTTCCAAAGATCCGCATTACAATCCTAGAGTCCCCTCTGTCCCCTTCTGTCCCTCTCCAAACTCCTCTGCCCCCCCTCCACATTGTTCTATCCTCCTCCAGACCCCTCTATGCCCCTCTAAATCCATCTGTCCCCCTCCAGACTACTCTATCTCCCCAGGCCCCCTGTCCACTCTGGACTCTTCTGTCTCCTGCTGACTCCTCTGTCCCCGCCAGAACCTTTTTCCCCCTCCAGACCTGTCGGCTCCCTCTGAACTATTCTGTCCCCTCCAGACTCCTCTGTCCCCTTAAGACTCCTATGCTCCCTCCAGTCTCTTCTATACCCTCCAGACCCTTCTTTCTCCTTCAGACTCCTATGTCCCTTCCAGACCCATCTTCCCCACTCCAGACTTCTCTGTTCTCTCCAACCCCCTCTGTCCTCCTCCAGATTCCTCTGCCTCCCTTCAGACCCATATATCCCTCTGAACTCCTCTGTCCACTGCAGACCCAATACCTAACCTCCCATCCAAAAAATGAAAACAGCAAAAAAGCTTTTTGGTCGCTTTGGCTCCTCAAATAATTGGAATAAAAAGTGATCAAAAAGCCGTTTGTATCCCAAAATGGTGCCAATAAATTCTATACTTCAGCCTCCAGAAAATGAGACCTCACTCAGGTGCACAGATCAAAATGAAAAAGAGCTCTGAGAGCAGAACATGAGAGAGCGGCGCAAAGTAAAAAAAAAAACAATGGTTACAGCTAAAGTAGAAAAACATAACGAAAACTCTATATACATTTTATCACTGGAATCGCGCCGACCTGCGGAATCCAGAGAACACGTCATTTATACCGAAAAGTGAACCCCATAGAAGCGAAACTCTTGCAGAAATGGTGCAATTTCCTATTTTTTTACTCTTCACCACTCATAGAATTGTTTGGGGGGAGGGGGAGGTGGGGGATCCCTGTACATTATGTGGGACCGTGAATGGCAACTTTAAGAAGTTCATCTGATCCCACAAAAAAATGCCATCATACAACTAAGGAGACTGAAGAAAATGCGATGTCTCCTGCAGGAAAAAAACGAACTCCAACAACTGGAAAACACCGTCGTCCTGAAGGGGTTAATGTTACCAGTGTTAATAGTGGTGCGGTTTTTCCAGTGTTGACCTGTAAATTTGTGCTGCCCCTGAGGCTCGGACACATCAGGTTTGTCACTTACGTTTGAAGTGTAAGTCAGGAAAGCTTCCATACGTGTCCATAGAAAGAAATGGCTCGACAGAGGCCAAGCATGCGACCTAGGTCCCCTCATCCTCTGTTCGGAAGCTAAACATCTGTATACTGCAAAAAGAAGACCAGTCTGGAATAGAGCAGGAGCGTCCTCTGTCCTGTCCAACAGCATCAAGTAAAAAACATATATGTGTTCCTACAATAGGACCCTATAGGTGACAGACTATTCGGCCTCTGTTAGTGGCGTCCATGTAATGTGTATGTCCTGGCTGTAGATGTGACACAGCCTCACCTAATCCTGCACATTAACTCCTTAGTGCGTCGTAATGTATTCATACATCATGGTGACAATGAGGGAATATGGAGCCGGCCCAGCTAGTTACAGTTGACACCCTCACCAGTGACCAGGACAACTCTGACCCGGATATTGCGCCATTTAGATGCCGCAGCAGTTATACATGGGTGCCGCCCTGCTCTCCTTATTCCATCAGCCTCCTGCAACGTGATCCTGTGGTGTAGTTTGGTTGTAATAAGCAGCCACATTCCTAATGAAGACCTCCATGGCTGCCATATTAGTGCTCCTATTACACCCTATCAAAGGCCAATGTAATAGGAGATGAATGA
>JAODAL010064805.1:0-18526 GCA_025379985.1 Phyllomedusa bahiana
GCCTTGCCTTTTTCAAAGAAGAATAGTAAGTAGGTTAACTGTGCTGTGCGAACCTGGCCTATCTGTCAATTACTTTTCCTAAAAAGTGTCATCACCAAAGCAGCATTGTTTCCTCGTTAGCAATTCCGTGTTTGTAAGCGCAGAATTCTGTCAAGGAAATGACACTGGATGTCCAAGGCAGATTTGCTGCCTCCTATACTTATAATTAGAGATGGGCAAATTGATTCTAACGAAGTGAACTTCGTTTAGAATTTTAGGAAAACTTTGGTTCTGAACAAAGTCGAAGTTTGTGGTAATTCGCGGGAACTTAGCGTGTTTTTAATTGTTAAAATGGCCACAAGCACATGGCGTTACATGGGGCAAAGAACTCTGGGAGGAAGAAAGGAAGATCCTCAATGACATGTGCAGAGATGAAGCCAATAAGAGACCAGCGGGATTCTGTGACGTCACCGCACCATATAAGTCCAGACGCGACACTGGCAGCTCACACTCCTCTCTCTCGGTGCCATGCTGTAGCTGCTGCAGTAGCTGTAGCTGAGATCTCACACACAAGAAATAACTTTTATACAGCGATTTTTGGGGTGGTGTCACAGCTTTTCCCAGAGACTGCTTCTCTTCTGTTCTAATTTTGATTTTGTGGGTTATTGGAGTTAAAGTCCAGTGTGCATCCAGTTCAGCTGCATATACATTTTAATGCTATCTGGTCAGTTCTGGAGCACATTGAATATCCAACAGTTATCTAAGCCTGTTTTTGCTGTTGTATTCAGTAAAAGAAACAGTGTTTTTACAATCCACATACCAGTTAACTTTTGGCTGCTCATTTCTTTTGCGCAATTTATATCCAAGGGTTAATTAAGGGTGCTTGTGCTATTGTTGTCAGTAAAATAATCGGTGTTTTTCAACGCCAAAGTCAACATTTTTCCTGTAGCATAATTTATATTTAAAGGTTAATTAAGTGTGTTTGTGCTATTGTAGTCAGTAAAATAAACGGTATTTTTCAACGCCAAAGAAGAAATTTTTCCTGGTGATTCCTGTAGCATAATTTATATTCAAATGTTAATTAAGCGTGTTTGTGCTATTGTAGTCAGTAAAATAAACGGTGTTTTAAATTTTTCCTGGTGATTCCTGTAGCATAATTTATATCCGAAGGTTAATTAAGCGTGTTTCTGCTTTTGTAGTCAGTAAAATACATGGCGTTTTAACACGCCACAAAACAGTTAATTTTTTCCTGGTGATTTCTGTAGCGCAATTTATATCCAAGGGTTAATTAAGCCTGTTTGTGCTTTTATATTCAGTAAAATACTCGGTATTTTTAAACGGCACATACAAGTAAATTTTTCCTGGCCATTTGTGAAGCGCAATTTATATCCAAGGGTTACCCAAGCTTGTTAGTGGGTTCATTTGGAGTCAAATACAGGGTGTGTATTTATCATATACAGATATCTTCATTAAACAGAGTCTGTAAATTTTTGAACAAACAGTATGTCAGACAGAGAGGTGGCAGGCTCTTCACATGCGAGTGGCAGTGACACAAACATTCCTGGAGCAGGCACAGGTCACAGCACAGTAAGGGGATGTCGCAACAGGGGGTCACTCGTTGAGGCCAGAACTGCCGGTGTCATGTAATGGCTATGTGTTGATCAGCAACCCAAGGGTTCTTGATTGGTTGAGTAGGTCATCAGCTTCATCCCAGATAACATCTGACAACCCTAGCTAACAGTCTGTGGGTTTGTCAGATACAACTCTTAGTTAGCATGGCCCGGGAACAGGTCAGCGCCCCTCACCTGTCCACAACCTGCCTCTGTCCCGTTCTGGTCCCTCAGCCAGAAAACTAGTATGTGGTCTGGGCTCAGCGCCACTATACAGCGAGGACGAACAATTTGAGGACAGTCAGCAGCTACTTGGTAACGAAGAGGTGGGGCAGACATCCCCTGATTCTTGCAGTATTGATGTGGAGAGTGGCATGGGAGGTTTTTTGGCAAGCGGTCAGCCTCTGCATACCAAAACCATTGAGGAGGACAGCAGTGACGATCAAACACCCATGAAGTATAAACGTGGTGGTTTGAATCCAGTTTCTGTGTTACACCAGTTTGTTCAAATGCACCGTATGGAACTTGAACTGAAGGAGACCATAACTACAGGGAATGTTTTAGATGCTTATTTTGCATTCTGTGCTGCAATGGAACAGAACAAAAAAGAAGCAAAAGCAAATGCTGCAAAACTGGCTTTGGATGAACTTCTTCAGTATGAAGAATGTGAATCATATGTCCAACTTACAGAAAGTAAAAACACAAGTCCTTCTGAAGGAAGGAATGGAACAGAACAAAAAAGAAGCAAAAGAAAATGCTGCAAAACTGGCTTTGGATGAACTTCTTCAGTATGAAGAATGTGAATCGTATGTCCAACTTACAGAACGTAAAAACACAAGTCTTTCTGGAGGCCCTCGCCTGTTACCGGTGGAACAAATTACATCCAAACAGATTTCAAGTGGTTTAAAGGGGTTTTATTGTTACAAAGATCATGTCAGATTATGGGGACAGTAAAAATAAGCACTTTTGTAATTGGGTTGCATTACCTCTGTCACTTGGTTTAGCAGATATGAGCTTCTCTGTAAATCTGTGTTCTATTTCTGCTGTTGTTGGTCGGAACGCCCCCTGGTCGTGTCACGTGCCCAAGACATGCCCCCTGCACTGTGATTGGCTGGCTGACATTTCATTCAGCCTGTTGGGATATGCCCCTAGACAGGAAACGCCCCGGCCACGCCCCCTGCACTGTGATTGGCTGCCTGCACACTCTGTGTTTACTCCCCTCTGAAACCAAGGTCTGCTGCTCTATGTACATCTCCCAGATCTAGGGTGATGATCTGGGCAATTACTGGCTGTTTAAGGGGCTTTTGCCAAGAGGTTGATTCACCTCTTCACAGATCCAGTCCTTAAGCTGCTACTTGGAAAAGAGGGCGTTCTGTTCCTCAGACCGAATGCAAGCCCCGCCTCCTTATAACATCATCATCTGTAGTGTATAACATAAGGATTCAACACTGTGTCTGTATAAGCTGCTTGTATAGTGTAGTACTTAGCTGATCCACTCTGCAAGAGAGAGGTTAGAGTTCAAGCCCCATCAGTAGTTTTTTTTTTCTTTTATAAATTGTACACATATGTAAAGATATGAAAATATATGTGTAGACATCTATCATTTTATTCATATACACACACAAAGCTCCCTTATATAGTGTCCTATCCTCGCAGTCACACCAAGCACTTCCAACATATGTGATTCAATGCATATACTCTGGGGGATGAGACATGATATAGGGGAGCTATGTATGTGTATATATATCATTATAGAGATTGACATATATATTTTAGGTCTGTCTACATATGTGTTGAATTTAGGGGGAAAAAAAATATATACTCTGTGAGGGGACTAGAACTCCAAACCCCTTTGTTGTAAAAGCAATACGCTACCACTGCTCTACCACTGCACCACCAGCCCAAGTTAGTTACAAGCTGAGCAGGGTCTTCTCTCAAAGCTGAGTGCTTCTATCCGCATTGTTTTCACTCACATGTCACTGACAGCAAGCAGAGATCTTTACTTGAAGCTGACATTTGTAGTTGAGTAAAGATCTCTGCCTGTTGTCAGTACAATTTGGGTGAACACCACTAGAAGTAACAGCTGCTAGCTGTCAGTGTCATTTGTGTGTAAACTTAGACATATGACAGGTGCTTGCTGGAGTTTGGAGCCTCAAGGCTGCAGACATAAGCATGCAGGAGCTAAAGAGCTGTTATATCCAGACAACCTTCTGCATCCCCTGCTTCAAACAAAATTATGATGTCACAGTTCTTCAGAGGGGAGACACGCCTCCTGGGAGGAGAGACGCGCCTGCTGACAGGAGAGAGACACACCCCTGGATTTCAAACTCAATCTGAGAAAATTAGCTGAACAGCCCGAACAGCTCAAACGATAAAACTCCTTTAAGAAAGCAAGTTGATAAACGTTCATTTGTTCATGAACAGATAACACAGGTGATAAAGGAAAAGTTTGCTGAACTTGTATCTAGATGTCCAGATTTTGAAAGCTGTGTAAATTCTTTAGCTTCATTTGTAATGAAAAAGGCTCTTCACACAACGGCCTTCAAGTCTATAAAATAAATAATAATAATAATCTTTAGAGCCTATAGAGAAAGAGTTTCCTTCAGCCTTGTCTGTCATATCCGTGTACCGTACCTCTTGCCTTCGTCCCTTGACCATGAACCATTGCCGCCTGTCCTGACCTTACCGCCTGTCCCCGACTCCGAGTTTGCCTTACGATTTTCTACCATGTTACACCTTGGCTGCCACCACAAGCAAGTTACGTCAGGGGTAGCAACCTGGTAGACTCCCGCCGCAGCAAGTCCATCCCGCTTTGCGGCGGGCTCTGGTGAAAACTGGGACCTACTTAGACCCCGCTCCCTGGCGTGGCTATTGCCATCACTTGCGGTGGTCCAGTGGATCCACTACCGCTGTCCGTGACAACATGAAGCAGTGGAATGACGTTATTCATCCTGTAGTCCTGATGACTGACAAATAACGCATGTCCGCATGAAAGGGCCTGAACAAACAGCAGGTGTCATGTATGAGTTTCCTGGCCATTTTTAGAATGTCTTGCAGATGGGTGTAAGACTTGATCAACCAGATTTAACATGTATGCCTACGCAGCGCGGATACCATGTTCTTTTCATTGTCTGTCACAATGGTTCTAATTTTCAGTTGTCGCAGAGAAAGCCACAAATCGATGACAACTTGCATAACCCGGAGCATTTCCTCCCGTGTGTGACTTTGTTTCCCCCAGGGGAATGCTCCTGTCCACTTGGATCATCAAAAATCATTAATAGCCTTTCTCTGTTCAACAATTTCCCCCTGTTCAATAATTTCCCCTTTTAATATATCTATTCCTGTTCATCAATTTCCCCCTGTTCAATAATTTCCCCATTTTAATATATTTATTCCTGTTCATCAATTTCCCTCTGTTAATATATTTTTTCCGTTTCATCAATTTCCCCCTGTTCATCAGTTCCTGTCTGCCCGTGTACCCGACCTTTCTGCTACGTTACCTGACCTCAAATCTCCGCCGCCTGCCCTGACCTGTTGGCCTGACCTTTGACTACGAGTTTCGTCTTACGATTCGGTGCCTCGCTGCGCCTCGGCTGCCACCGCAAGCTAGTCGCGCCAGGGGTAGCAACCTGGTAGGACTCCCGCCGCAGAAAGTCTATCCTGCCTTGCGGCGGGGTCTGGTGAAAACCGGGAGCTACTTAGACCCCGCTCCCTGGCGTTGCCGCTACCACCGTAGAGGAGCCACTATCTGTGTCGTTACAATGGCAGAAATGAATGCCAAGTTTCCTGGCCAGTTCTTTGAATGGTCCAGAGACCACCACTTGAAATGGGAGGGACTGCAGTACCACCAACTTGGACAGGAGCATGGTTAGCATCTGCACTTAGGGATGGCTAGACGCATACTGCTGTCTCTTGGCAATCGTCTCGGTGAACGACTGCTGGCACCATGAGTACCAAGGAGCAGGAGTGTCTGTACCGGTAGATGATAGAAAAGACAGGGAGTTGTCTTCGGCAGAGTTGGTGAAGCCTTGACCGCTTGAAATGGGAGGTGTGCCACTGGGTGCTGCTGCTGTTGGGACAGGATCGACCACCACATCTGAAACACGTATGGTGACACTGCATGATGTTGATGCAGGGCCCTGGTGCCAACGTTAGGTCCCTGGTCACGCTTTACTTTCTGCCCACAGATTTTACATATAGTTATGTTCGCCTCCTCTGGTGTCTTGTCAAAAAACTGGCACACCGCCGAGTAGGTGATTTTACCACCAAAGCTCTGCACTGACTGACTGTTACTGCCACTGACCCGGTGAGCTCCTGTGCCGCTACTTTCTGGGACCTGCAAAGTGGGTGGTCTAAATCATGGCCGTTTGACTCCCAACCTTGCACTGCTGCCACCCTGCTGACTCCCAGCCACGCTATCGACTTACAGGCTGCCTGACATGCAAGCTGCCGCTATCTTCTCCCAATGATAATGATGAACCCTTGAACACTGTTGGTCTGGGTCAGCTCATAGCATCACATGGCTTTCAAACCCACCACTATGCTGATGACACCCAACTTTACATCTCCGGCCCAGACATTAACTCTCTACTGTCCAAGATCCCAGATTGTCTGTCATCCAAATCCTCCTCCTTCTCCTCCCGTCTCCTAAAACTTAATGTAGAGAAAACGGAATGCTTCCAGGGCCGGGGCAATGCGAAGTCGAGGGTAGTCGACCGCGTCGGGCGCCACTTCATCCCAGGGAGAAAAGGGGGCATAAGGAGGCATGGAGTGTGCTGAATTTTCCATTTGGGGGGCAGTGTATGCCTTGTTTAACTAGGGCACCTTACCTTGTCCCAGCCTTGCTTGCTTCACCCAGCTCCCAAGTGCGATCACGTTAAAAAAACAGCTATTTCCAGGCTGCACAGAGCCTGCAGGGTGCTGTAGAACGTTGTGCCATGCTTAAATATGCAGAGGGAGCTTGGTTTTGTCTTCATACAATGTTGTGTTTTAGTATGACACGCAGAGGACTGCCATTGCTCTTAGAATCGCTTCACTATAAAATTCCCTGGGCACTTAAGAGGGCAAAACTGACCAAAAAACTCAAGCGGGAATGTAGCCTGATAAAGTCATGCCAGCGAAAGCTGGAAAAAAACAAGCTGAGAGCTCAGGTGGCAACATTAGTGACAGAGTGTGGAGGTGACGGCGGCAGCCACAGCAGCATGAGGTCAGACAGTGGCACAATGACATTCTGGAGGTGGCAAAAACAGTAATAGGCCACAGAGTGGCACAATGACAGAGTGTGGAGGTTACGGCAGCAGCCACAGCAGCAGCATGAGGTCAGACAGTGGCACAATGACATTCTGGAGGTGGCAAAAACAGGAGTAGGCCAAAGAGTGGCACAATGACACAGTGTGGAGGGCACGGCAGCAGCAGCATGAGGTCAGGCAGTGGCACAATGACATTCTGGAGGTGGCAAAAACAGGAGTAGGCCACAGAGTGGCACAATGACAGAGAGTGGAGGTGACGGCTGCAGCAGCATGAGGTCAGACAGTGGCACAATGACATTCTGGAGGTGGCAAAAACTGGAGTAGGCCACAGAGTGGCACAATGACACAGTGTGGAGGTCAGGGCAGCAGCCACAGCAGCAGCATGAGGTCAGACAGTGGCACAATGACATTCTGGAGGTGGCAAAAACAGGAGTAGGCCACAGAGTGGCACAATGACACAGTGTGTAGGTTACGGCAGCAGCCACAGCAGCAGCATGAGGTCAGACAGTGGCACAATGACATTCTGGAGGTGGAAAAAAACAGGAGTAGGCCACAGAGTGGCACAATGACAGAGAGTGGAGGTGACGGCGGCAGCAGCATGAGGTCAGACAGTGGCACAATCACATTCTGGAGGTGGCAAAAACTGGAGTAGGCAACAGAGTGGCACAATGACAGAGAGTGGAGGTGACGGCGGCAGGAGCAACAGCATGAGGTCAGAGAGTGGCACAATGACACAGTGTGGATGTCATGGCACCAGCAACAACAGCAGCAGCATGAGGTCATAAATTGGAACAATGACAGAGTGTGGAGGTGACGGTGGCAGCAGCATGAGGTCAGAGAGTGGCAGAATGACATTCTGGAGGTGGCAAAAACTGGAGTAGGCCACAGAGTGGCACAATGACAGAGAGTGGAGGAGACGGCAGCAGGAGCAACAGCATGAGGTCAGAGAGTGGCACAATGATGCAGTGTGAATGTCAAGGCACCAGCAACAGCAGCAGCAGCATGAGGTCATAAAGTGGCACAATGACAGAGTGTGGAGGTGGGTGGCAATACCAGTCCCTGGTAAAGATAGTTGGTGGCAGATGGAGAAACTGTCAGCAGATGTGTGGCATCAGGCGGGTGGCGGCATCAGAATAGTGGCTGAGGCAGGTAGTTTGAACCCAGACTCATTTCTCACAGTTTGGGTGAGGCGTCATGGCTGATGTAGATGACGCCTAAGGAATTGGTGTGTTGAAATCCTGGCCGATCCATGCCTGATTCATCTTGACAAAGATCAGTCGTTCCACATTTCCCGTGGACAAGCGGGTTCTCCTTGGGGTAACGATGGCCCCCGCCGCACTGAACACCCGCTCTGATGCCACACTACTGGCCGGGCAGGAAAGCTTCTCCACTGCAAACTCGGCAAGTTGCGGCCACACATCCAGTTTGGCTGCCCAGTAGTCCAGCGGATCTTCTAACTGGGGTGGCAGAGTGCTGTCCAAGTCGGCCACCATTTGTTGGTTCAGGGTCTGCTTCAGGTCCTGCTGCTGCTGCTGCTGGCAACTGCCCTCCTCACTAGGCGGGTGAAGGAAGCTGCTCATCAGTGACTCCAGACCTAGGTTGCTGCTGATGGAGCTGGTACTGCTCCTACACCCCCACCTTTCCCCAGCAGCCGCGGCAGTAGTACGTGAGCGCTGAAGAACCCCCGGTCAGACCTGTCAAAGGAGGGACGATGCCGCACATAGGCAGCGGCCAACTGACTACGGAGGATTTCCCTATAGTATTTGAGTTTGTCCTCCCTCTTAATAGCTGGGAAAAAGGCTCCCATTTTGGACCGGTAGCGAGAGTCCAATAGGGTGAAGAGCCAGAAGTCATCCCTCTGCCGGATGCTGACTATTTGGCTGTCACTAGCCAGGCAAATAAGCATGCCGCGGGCCATCTGCACAAGTGACTCCGAGGGGCTCCCTACCTCCATCTCCCCTGTTTACTGCCACGGTGCTTGCGGGTCATCTGCCTCATCTTCCTCATCTCCATCTACCTCCTCCAGCTGCTCCTGCTCCTCCTCTCTTGTCACCTGGGTAGAAAATCCACTCATTTCACCAGACAATGCTTCTGCTCCAATGTCCTCCTCCTCCTCCATTTCAGTCCCCACCGGACTCATGTGGCCACGAGATGTAGTCGCCACGTCTCCAGTCCCCTGCCCAGACAGATTTTTCAGCATCTGTTCCAGGACATGAAGCAGTGGAATGAAGTTATTCATCCCGTAGTCCTGGCGACTGACAAATAACGTGGCCTCCTCGAATGGCCTCAACAAACAGAAGGTGTCACACATGAGCTGTCACTGGCTGACATCAAAGTTACACAGGGGAGTACTCCTGTCCGCCTGGATCATGAAAAAATTGTTAATGGCCTTTCTCTGTTCATACAGTCGGTCCAACATGTGCAGGCTGGAATTCCAATGGGTGGAAACATCACATATCAGAGTGTGTTGGGGGAGGCCGTTCTGCCACTGCAACTCGAGGAGGGTGTTCCTGGCTTTGTAGGACTGGATGAAGTGCATGCACAGTTTCCTGGCCATTTTCAGAATCTTCTGAAGATCGGTGGAAGACTTCAGGAACCTTTTCACAACCAGATTGAACATGTGCGCCATGGAGGACGCATGGACCATCCCTCCTCGGTGCAGCGCGGACACCATGTTACTCCCATTGTCCGTCACCATGGTTCCGATTTGCAGTTGACGCGGAGAAAGCCACACATCGATTTCTTGCTGCATGACGCGGAGCATTTCCTCCCCTGTGTGACTTCGTTCGCCGAGACAAGCAAGGTGTAGAACTGCGTGACACCGCTGTGCCCCACACATGTGGTATGATGGAGCAGTACTTGTGGAGGCTGAGATGGTGGTGGTGGTGGAGGAGGAGGAGGAGGCGGACATTGGCGCAGGAGCCGCAGTTTGACAACGTGGAGGAGAAAGCGGCATCTCCTGTCCTGTTGGTGTTGGTGTGGCTGGGCCGGAAGCACATTCACCCCGTAAAGGACATGTACTGGCCCTGAACATAGTTATAGCTCCAGACGTCCGCGCTGCCGTGCACCTTGGAACAAACCGATAACCTCAAGGACTGGCCCACCTTCTGTTCTACAACTTTATGAAGTGCTGGTACTGCCTTTTTGGAAAAAAAAATTACAGCTTGGAACTCTCCACCTCGGCTCGGCACAAGCCATTAGTTCTCTGAACAGTGCAGAGTCCACCATGTGGAAAGGGAAGGGACTGCAGCACCAACAACTTGGACCGGAACACGGTCAGCTGATGCACCTTAGGATGGTTGGACGCATACTGTTGTCTCTTTGCAATCGCCTCGCTGAACGACTGCTGGTGCCATGAGTAGTGAGGAGCAGGAGCATCTGGACCAGGAGATGATGTCAAAGAGAAACAGCTCCCTTCTGCAGAGGTGGTGGAGCCTTGACTGGCTGCAATGGCATGCGTGACAACCGGCGCTGCTGCTGCTGTTGCTACGGCGGCAGGATGGACCACCACATCTGAGCCACGTTTCTCCCAGGCCACCGGATGGTGACGCTGCATGTGTTGACGCAGGGCCGTGGTGACAACGTTAGCTCCCTGGCCACGCTTCCCTTTCTGCCCACAGATTCAACATATACCCACATTCGGCTCCTCCGGTGTCTTAGCAAAGAACTGCCACACCGCCAAGTATCGGATTTTACCGCCAACGCTCCGCACTGAGTGACTACTACCGCCGCAGCCTCGGTGAGCCCCTGTGCCACTACTTTCTTGGACCTGCAAAGCATGTTTTTTACCCAGTGGCCGCTTGGCTCCCGACCTAACACTGCTGCTACCCTGCTGACTCACGGCCACACAACCCACTTGCTGGCTGCGCCGCTGCCTGACGCGCATGCTAAAGCCATCTTCTCCTGACGATGATGAGGCCCTTGCCTCACCCGGCTCCCAAGTTCGGTCGGCTACATCATCATCTATTTGTGTTTCATCGTCACTGTTTCCTCATCACCAGTCTTGGTATGCAGAGGATGACCCCTCATAACATTACTTCCCATGCCACTCTCCACATCTATACTTTGCCGCCTACTGCAAGAAGCAGGGGATATTGGCCCCATTTCTTCGCTGCCAAGTAGCCGCTGACTGCCCTCCTCAAATTGTTCACTTATATAGTGGCGCTGAGCCCAGACCACATAGTAGATCTCTGGCTGAGGGAACCGGATGGGACAGAGGCGGGTTGAGGACAGGTGAGGGCCGCTGACCCGCTCCCGGGCCATGCCAACTAAGGGTTGTGTCTGACGTTCCCACCGACTCTTGGCTGGGGTTGTCAGATGTCATCTGGAAGGAAGTGGATGACCTAGTCAACCAATTAAGAACCATGGGTTGCTGAACAACACACGGCTGCTAGATGACAGCGGCAGTTGTGGCCTCACCGAGTGAAGAGCCTGCCACCTCTCTGTCTGACATACTGTTTGTTCTAAAATGTACAGACACTGTTTGATGAAGATATCTGTATATGATAAATACACACCCTGTATTTGACTCCAAATAAACCCACTAAGAAGCTTGGGTAACCCTTGGATATAAATTGCGCTCCACAAATGGGCAGGAAAAATTTACTTGTATGTGTCGTTTAAAATCTCTGTGTATTTTACTGAATATAAAAGCACAAACAGGCTTAATTAACATTCGGATATGAATTATGCTACAGAATTTCTTCTGTGGCGGTGAAAAAAAAGTTTCTTTTACTGAGTACAACTGCAGAACAACGCTTAATTAACCCCTGGATGTAAATTGCGCAAAAGAATTGAGCAACCAAAAACTACGAGCTTTGTAGCGTGTTACAATGGCGTGTTTTCTACGCTACACAACAAGAGTAAAACTTGTAATTAACCTTCGCTTGTGAATTATGCTACAGGAAAAATGTCTTTTTTGGCGGTGAAATAAACGTTTTCTTTTAGTCACCACAGCAGCAGAACAACGGTTAATTAATCCCTGGATGTAAATTGCGCAAAAGAATTGAGCAATCAAAAACTTCGAGCTTTGTAGCATGTTACAATGGCGTGTTTTCTACGCTACACAACAAGAGTAAAACTTGTAATTAACCTTCGCTTGTGAATTATGCTACAGGAAAAATGTCTTTTTGGCGGTGAAATAAACATTTCTTTTAGTCACCACAGCAGCAGAACAACTCTTTATTAACCGCTGGATGTAAATTGCGCAAAAGAATTGAGCAGCCAAAAACTACGAGCTTTGTAGCGTGTTACAATGGCGTGTTTTCTACGCTACACAACAAGAGTAAAACTTGTAATTAACCTTCGCTTGTGAATTATGCTACAGGAAAAAAATCTTTTTTGGCGGTGAAATAAACGTTTTCTTTTAGTCACCACAACAGCAGAACAATGCTTAATTAACCCCTGGATGTAAATTGCGCAAAAGAATTGAGCAACCAAAAACTACGAGCTTTGTAGCGTGTTACAATGGCGTGTTTTCTACGCTACACAACAAGAGGAACAATTGTAATTAACCTTCGCTTGTGAATTATGCTACAGGAAAAATGTCTTTTTTGGCGGTGAAATAAACGTTTTCTTTTAGTCACCACAGCAGCAGAACAACGCTTAATTAACCCCTGGATGTAAATTGCGCAAAAGAATTGAGCAGCCAAAAATGAAGTGGTATTTGTATTGTAAAAACGCTGTTTCTTTAAATGAATACAACAGGAACAGGCTTAGATCACCCTTGGATATTCAATGTGCTGTGAGCAGATAGCATTAACATGTATATGCAGCTGCACTGGACACACACTGGAGTTCAGATCCAATACCCCACAAAATCAGAAATAGAACGTTAAGAGAAGCAGTCTCTGAGACAAGCTGAGACACCCCCCAAAAATCGCTGTATAAAAATGAGTTCTTTAGTATCAGCTATCATAAGCAGCCGCGGCAGCACCTTCCCTGATCAGTACAGTGAGAGGAGTGTGAGCTCCCAGCGTCGCGCCCGGACTTATATAGTGCGGTGACGTCACAGAATCCCGCCGGTCTCTGATTGGCTTCATCTCTGCACATGTCATGTAGGCTATGCCCTTCTTCCTCCCAGAGTGCTTTGCCCCATGTAACGCCATGTGCTCACAGCCATTTTATCAATCAAAAGCACGCTTCGTTCACCCGAAGTACCCCAAACTTCGACTTCGTTCCGAACCGAAGTTTTCCTGAAATTCTAAACGAATTCCACTTCGTTAGAATCAATTCGCCCATCTCTAGTCTCTGTATTATTGTTATCAATAATGTATGTATTTGTTCCTGTGAGTTGTTATGGTGGTTGGGGGGCCCAGTTTACAGATCTGCCCAGGGGCCCATAATGCTGTTAAGATGGCCCTGGTTGCCAGTAGCTGATTAGAGAATGTACTCAGTTCTCAGTACTCACTTCTGTGGAAGTTACAGAGACATAAGTGCAAACGTGCTTCAATTAGTGTTGCAGCACTTTTATTCAGAGGATTGATAGCAATCTCCATAGTTGGAACCCCTACAAATCAGAAAGTGGTGAAACTTTCTAGCTATGCACTTTTTTTTTAAAATGCTATTAAACACAATTTGTGTTTAAAAATTATATCATTTTTATTGATAGCTGCTGCATTATGTCATATAAATGCACCATTGAGATTGAAATTAATCTAAGGATTTGTTCCACAACTCAAATAAAGCCCAATATCATATACGTAACCACGTATTGTAATAGCAGTGAATATAGACTATTATCTGATTTTTTATTGCATAGAACATTAAATAAAAGAAATAGCCTGTTTTCTCAGTTTCTGTCCATCAAGAGAGAAAATAAAAATAACAAAACAAAGTGAAAGCACAATGCTTTCTAGCACCAGTAATGAATGATGTAAGTGTTCATCCAAACATCACTGATTCTCAGGAGCCTTGGCAAGAGAAAATAGTGCACTGTCAAACAACAATGCCAAGCTGCTTTCAGTCAGTAACCTTGAGTGTTGCTTCTGAAAGTGAAATTGCTCATAAGATTTCTATAATTAGAATTACAGGTCTTGAAATGAGTTCATATTTAAATACAGAAATGCAAATAATGTTGTAGTGGACCATGTATGAAATGAAAGGTGTATCCAACATCAAATCATTACCTTTCATAGCAAACAGTGGAACAATTTCCAAGGCAGTCACTTATTTGCTCTACCACAGTAAAGAGTGTCGTTATGAAGAAAAAGATGTTTGAGCAAGCTGTTTCTGCCATTATTATTATGATCGTGCGAGAACAATTAGAAAAGGGGTCATTGTCCATCTGGACTAGTCTGAACATTTTATACAGAAATGGGAACTGAGTAATCAATGATTTGCCAGAAAAAAATTTAATTTATAGAGACCATCCTCAGGGGCACCTATAACAAAATGCAAAGATATAATATATAGAACGGTTCTTGTCCTGCAAGCTGGAAATTTACACTGATTTCTAACAGTTGCTTGATCATAAATTACAACAACATGGACAAAGATTCCTTTGCGTTACATACTTTTAATTAAAAATGGAAATTAAAATTTGCTCTCAAATTATAGCTCAAAAAAATCTAGCAGCCATTCTTTCACTAATCAAAAACTAGGGCACGCAAAGAAGAGATCAAACCAAGGTCCTTTTTGTGTTAATTAAGGGTTGTTATCTGTAGAGAGGAAATATTTGGTGCTGAAAACATCAGTAAACTCTTATACATCTTACATTCTTGAATGACAACTGGAATAGTATGGCAAATATTATAATTCCTTCCACTGACCTATTTTACAAAGGCACATTTTAAAACAATACATAATTAGAGGTCTACCGATATATAAAATGTTATTCCTGTCACCGCTCAAAGTGTTGAGACAAATTTGAAACTGTAACATTTTAAGCTACCTCATGGCAGCTTTTTCTATTCAATAACATACCTCCCAGGTCTAGCAATACTGTGAATCAGCTGTGCTTATTGAAACCAGGGAATGAACCTTTAGCATACAAGTCCATACTCAAGAACTAGACTGACAAGCTACAGTTTTACTGATCCTGTTTTTTTTCCTGAATCTTGTTGCTTTTGATAATCAAATGGTTTTCCTTATTCATTTTCCATAGTAGGCATAATGTAATTGTGCTAATCTGTCTCTATAAAATGACATATAATCATATTTACAAATACATTCTATAGGTAATGGCAATACAATCCAAACTATATTGCTCAAGACAAAGTATACAGGTCTAATTAGCACTATATATTAATATTTAACCTACAAAACTCTTAGGCCATGTTCACACGGCTTAAAATGGGCCATATTTCGGTCCGTAATTACGGACCGAAGTGCGCCAATTACGGGCCAAAAACGGCCCATTCATTACGGTAATTCACAGTTCTCATAGAGAACTATGGATTATGCCTCCTCTCCCCGCCTGGCGAATCCGCCGTGCGGGGAGATAATTGACATGTGAATTACTAGCGGTGTATACGCGCCGCTGGCAATTCAAGTCAATGGGCCAGCGAAGTGCCGGCCCCCGGCTCACTCCCCCGCTCCCGCCCCGCCCCCGTTCACACGGCTTAATTGCGGGACGTAATTATGCCCCGCAATTACGCCGTGTGAACATAGCCTTAGGGTGACATGTATGAACGGGGCCCAGCCCCGGGAATGGTGACGCAACCCTCGTTCATTATATTTTTAAACGGGCACACTCCAGTATAAGACACATTACAAAGCGCCCGCAACACTTTCTAATGTGCTGGAGGCGTATCACACTACAACCGTACAAAGTTACACATTTATAGCTTCAATATGGCAAATCCAGGCACGCTACTGCTGGAACAGGTAAACCACTTTAAAAGTGGTTTATCGGAGCCTGAATTGTCATTTTTGCGCTAGAATGCGCCTGATTTAGGACCCACAGTAGACCAGGTTCATAGATTCAGGCGTATTCTACAGTACTAGGGTGCACAAAAAAAAATGGTGACTGGGCATCAAAAACCATACATGGTGCTTTTACACGAAGCATTTTTTGCACAAAAAACACATTAAAAAATGCATTCAAAAACCCATCAAAAACGTGTCAAAACCACTCAGTGTGAAAGCACCCTTAGGCTATATCTCCACTGTACACGTTTTCAGTCATTTTTTCAGCGTTTTTCATTTTCTAAAACTTCTGAAAAAATGACTGAAAACAGATCCCATAGATTTTGATAGTAAAAACATTCTGTAGTCTCCACAGAAAGTTTTTTTATGCTCGTTTTTGCTGCTGGTCCCTTTTTTTAAAAAATGTTGGCCCAAAAAATGAAAAAAGCAGAGCAGAAAAATTTTCAATTGGGGGGACATGTAAAAACATGTTTTTTTACCCCTTTTCTGAACGTCAAAAGCACCAAAGTTTAGCATCAAAAGATTTCAAATTTCGCCAAAAGAATGTGTTTTGGGGAAATTTTTCGTTTGAACCCCAATACTTTTTTTAAAAGCATGAACATGAGGGGGCGTTTTTATGGCTGCGTCACACCACACCCCCTATTATTATACAAAAATTTTTTAATGTGGTTTTGGCAAAACAAAGGGGCATTTCTGCTTGGAAAAGGTAGAAACCCATTTCAATGGGGGCTGCCAGCCCCTTTAGGAGTTGAATGGAGCTAGATTTTTGCTTTTTGGGAAAAAATTTTCCAATATTCCTCAAAATTACCCAGTTTCAATAATAAAAAGCTAATTTAAAATATAATTCAAACTATTATCAAAAAAAAATTATTTTTCATTTAAAAAAAAATGTTATCAAAATATTTAAATTTAAAAAAAAAATTTTAATATCCCAACCCAAAATAAAAATTATCTCCTTTTAAATGTTTTAAAATTAAAAAATGGGGGAAATAATTTTTCATTAACCCTTACCGCCAGAGCCATTTTTTGGCCTCTCTGACAGAGCCCATTTTTTTAAAATCTGGCATGTGTCACTTTAGTGAGAATAACTTTTTGACATTTTTACCTCTCATTGATAGAGATTTTTTTCCCTCGTGATACTTGTGTTTTAAGAAATAAGAAATTTTGGTTCACAAAGTCCTTTATTTTTGGAAAAAATAAAAGTATTGTAAAAATTTTAAAAAAAAAATTCCCAAATTTCAAATTTAAAAAATGTCGCGTGTAAGACTTTATTCACTCAAAATATTTTTATAACAGCATCACCATATTCACGTGGGTTGGGCTTTAATTTTTTTAAAGTCTTTTTTAATGACTTGGGGGGCCTTAAAATTTTGTAGAAATTTTAAATCTTTCAAAAAAATTCGCAATATGAAATTTTTTTTAGGGACCATCCAGACTTTGGACTTTGTTTGGCCTGTAGTGTACCCAAGAAACCATAAAAAAACTACACCCCTTTAAAAGGGTATTCAAAACGGCATTTAGGAAGTTATTAAAACCCATTGGGGTGTTTCACAGGAAATAAAATAAAAAGGTAAAAATTTAAAAAATTTTTACCTTTTTTTTTGAAATTTTTTAAATTTTTTTAAATCCATTATTCACAAAACACAGTAATGTGATCAGGAAATGCAACAATATTTTTTTCCCCAATCTGCTTTTCAAGATATGGGGGCCCAGTGCGCTTTTTGGCTCAACCACAAGCCTCAAGTAGGGGGACTCACCAATTTTGGGGGGTCTCATTTTCATTATGATTTTATTTAGGTGCCATTTCAGGTTTGCGGAGCCCAAGGTGCAAAACTTAAAAAACACCCCAAAAAATAACCCCATACGGAAACTACACCACTTAAAGAAAAAACCAGGGTGCAGTGAGGATATTAACCCCACAGGGTTTCAAATAATTTTTTTAGTGTTAGGCCTTGTAAATTAAGAAAGATTTTTTTTTTCCCAAAAATCTGCAATTTTAGCTGAAAATTTAATTTTTACAAGGAGTTCCTGGAAAAAAACACCCAAAATTTTGTACGCAATTTCTTCCAAGTTCGGCAAAACCCCAAGTGGGGAAACTGCTGTTTGGGCACATGTTAGGGGGTATAATGAGAGAGTGATTTGGCATTTGGAAGCGATTTTGGGAGGGGGCATGCTCATTTGGGAAAGCCAAAGTACCAGAACAGGTGAACCTTCCAGAAGTCACTCTATTCTGAATTTAACACCTCTCAGGGATCTCATCTAGGGGTGTACTGTGCATTTTGGATGCAAAGGTGTTTTTTTTCCCTTGGGGGATAATACAGATCCGCCAAAATTTTTGGGGGTTCAAATTTTAAAAAGTGTTTTTGCCGTGCAGTGTAAGCGAGGGAAAAAATTACTATGGGAGTCGTACAAATTGCAAGATAAAAAATTTTATAATTTTTTATGTTTTATTACTTTTTAAAGCAGTAGAAATAGTTATAAAAATTGCTTTTTTTTGTCCTATTCTGACGTCATAACTTTTTATTTTTCTGTGACGGAGTTTTAAATTTTGGGCTATTAACCCCTTAGGGGTGCATATGAAACCCTTTTTTCTCTTTTTTAAGGTTTTTGTGGCATTTTTTGAACAAAATACACAATCCCGGTTTTGGTTTTTTTTTTTAATTTTTTACAGCGTCAAAGTGCGGGAAAAACGACATCAATTTACTCAGCGGTCACTGATTACGTGAACCAAAATTTTTTAAATTTTATTTTAACCTGCTTTTTTCACAATAAAAACTAAAATTTTTTAATTTAAAAAGAAAACACAAATTTTTCATCGCC